>MU251482.1:0-90755 GCA_019669835.1 Amylocarpus encephaloides | reverse complement strand
TTTGGGTTAGAACAGCTGATTTTACAGTCAGGCTATTGGTGGATCTGCTGTGGCGCTAACCTCGTTTTTACAATCAATACACCCTGTAGAGAGTAACTACCGGAGGATTACGGTCATGAGCAGCCAGGCTGATGACGATTTCAACTGTGTTGTAGCTTACTGTAGTAGTAGTAGGGGTTCCAAGCTTGGATAGGATCATAGGACCCTTTTATAAGTATTAAGAGTGAGAAGAGCCTCAGAGTAGAGCTGTGGCAAAGGAACCTTGCGGGCTATAAAAGGAGACCTGCCGCAAATCAACCACCAGGGCGACAATATGAACGTGGTCTTCTGACAAGAGGGCTTCGGAGGGTTCAGGAGTTGTTGCGGAATATAACTTATATACAATTATGGGAAGTGTCCTACCTATCATTTTTCTCGGCACGGTGGGCTTTTCGCCATGCAGGGATGGACGTTAAGGCTAGTAGTTAATACGGAGTACAAGGTTAGTAAATACACCATTGAGAAGGTTATGGCTTTTCCGGTAAATGATGCTCCAATGATCCTGCCGAAGATGGAATTGATCCTGCTGGTTCTCGTCCGGTGAAACTGTGGCATAAAGGATTGGGAATTGGAGACCGTGCCTCCTGTTTCCACATTGAAGTGAGGTTCATCCTGATTGTGACGCGGCTATATACAGCGCCATGCATGTTTCCGCAAAATGTTATAAAGATACAAAGTAACGCAAGTACAGATGATTGAAACGAAAAGAGCATCAACTCTTTATACGCGCCCCCGCCCCCAAGGCTCGCTTATATGCAGTAATGACAGATTTCCCTCTTTCTCGCCGACTTCAACCTGTCTGTCGTATACTTTAGTAGATCCCCAAGGGTCTCATGAATACCCCAAAGCAATTTCAATTATTTACTCCAAACCCAGCCTCCCCACCCCTCACAAACTCCATGACTTCAAACGCCAACCTCCGCGCGGTCTTTTCTTCCATTTTGCAACCCTCAAGCACCCTCACAATGATTGCCGCGCAGTCCTTTCGGATTTCGACGCCTCCATGCCTGGCTATATCCTTCTTGTCCGCCCGCGTAATGTACAAGGTGAGATCTGGACCGATAATCCCACGCCAGAGTGTGGCCATCCATTGCCAATGATCGATCGGAGCATAGGAATCGTTGATGGGGATGATCAGGGCATATTTGTCGGATGTCGTGAGCGAGAATCCGTTACGAACAAGTGCAATGGGTATTAATTTGGATTTCGCGGCGTCGGAAGGCTTAGCAGATCTAGAGGTTGAGGGAAGGGAAGGCAGCGTAGTGATATGTTTCGTCATCTCTTGTGATTTCTTGTGCCAGGATGAGATTTTGGAAAGGTATTCGGGGAAAGCATCGTCAGCCTGGGTAGGACCACCAGTGTTGCCCATCTGCGTATCTGCTGTTGGGATAGATGCATCTTGTGGTAGGGTGTTGTGCCCATCCCATACCCTGAGTGAACAGGATGTCTCTTTCCTCAACTGGACTTCAATAAAAGTCCCAATCTCAGTGAGCAACTCTCTCTCGGACCCCTCGATTGCAATCGCTGGGCCTCGCGTATTAACAGGGGGGCTTGTCGGACCCGGAGCAGCTAACGGCGGGGAAATCTTTGCCAGCACTTTGATTTTGTTCACGTAGGGTATTGTCATGACCATGGCTTCCACGCTCTTCGCCTGGCTATTGCGAGTTTCAGTCCTAATATCTGATCGTGCGTAGTCTGGTGAAGCAGCCGAGACATGGGTCTGTAAAGGGGGCAATCGGAGTGATTCGTCAAAAGGAGCTTGTTCGGCCGTGTAAGGATGTCTCGATTGCTGATTAGCAGAAACATGGGACGGGGGTGGTCCCGGTCCCATAAATCCTGAGCGAGAGAGGTGTCCAGGAGTTGGTGGCAAGTGCTGTTGTCGGTAGACTCCGGCTGATATCGGCAGAGGGGCGGTTCGAGCGAATGTTTGTGTAGCCGAGTATGAACTGGGTGAAGATGCATAGCTACGAGGTGGATCATTATTATATCTGTATGTTTCGTGGTTGTATCTTCGTCGCTTGAGATCAGAGCCTTCGGGGCTCATCAGCTCCATGTCATCTTCTATCTCAAGGTGTGTTGGTAGAGCTTGGGGGTGTGAATAAGGGGTACGACGATGCATCGTAGGATGTTGCGGTGCCCCTCTGGGAGTATCCATTCTCGAATTTTGCATAGATGCAGAGTATTGAGGTCTGACTACCTCATCCCTTCGAGATGTTGTGAGCGGAGCTTGGAGAGATTCGCCTCTTGACCCTCCTGCCATGCTCAATGAGGTCGGGAAGGGATTTAGGGGGGTGCCAGGCGTTGATATATAACGGCCGTTGCACTTTGGACAACGGAGCTGATCGTCTGAAGGCAGTGATGAGGCTGGTTTTGCACCGGTTCCCTTTGCAGAGCGCCGAGGCTGATATCTGTATCCAGGGTACTGACGTGAGTGCCGTGTTTTCTCCTCCTAGTCAATCTAGTTAGAAGGCTCCTATCTACGAACGATGTAGCACATACCTCGGCGAGTCGTTTCCATTCGTTCTTCACTTCTGGAGCCTGTTCTCTCCACTGTTCGCCAATGATTTTGGATATCTCGGGATTGGCAAGTCCTGGATGTTGGGCAACGACCTGTGCTTGGTAATGCTGGCGGTAAAGAATAAAAGCTACAAAGGATAATTAGCCTACGAACTCGTGAAAGGTTCTTTGCGAATTCTATAAAGAGGTGAATATGACTTCGAACGCGCATAGCCACCAATCACGTTGCAGAGTATAAAGAAAAGAGCGATCTTCGCACCGTTTCGAGGCCTCGGTATTTTAGGATCTGGTTGACAAAGACAGAGTTGTTCTCTAGGAGAGTCAGAAGTCAGTGGTGTAGACGTGCCTACACTATCAAGAGCGAGATCCTCGATCCTAGGTTGGATTGTAGCTTCAAGATCGAGAGAAGCAGCCCTCTTTCTCGATAGACGGGTTCGTGGCGAGCTGGATCTCGCAGACTCAACGCTCCTCCCAGAAAGCGGAGCCCGCAGAGATGCTCGCCGAATTGAATCCGTTGGGTTCGCTGGTGAGACCTCTTGCATATTGATGTCTGATAATTCTCTTGAAAGGTCTGAACAAACGAGCGAGGGTCGGCTGGCATTCAGGGCAACGGACGGAATAAGTTCAAATTGGGAAGAAAGGATGAATGGCCTTCTTGTTATTGAGATGTTTCTTTGGGCGTATCCCATTGATGTGATGGAGAACAATGATGGGCCCAGTCAATCACCCTGTTGAAGGCTAATTGGGCCATTATTGCCGCTGGATGCCTTTGTCTCGGGAGGCCGTCAACCTCCAAACGCCAAATTTCTTTGTCCCAAAGACCAAACGTTTCCGGTATTCATAAGAATTGAAAATTCTAGAGCTGCTGACTAAACCAAAGAGACGAGATGCGTTTGGAATGCTGTGGGGGGCAAACAGAATTTATTACAGTATCTAGTCCCAGCCAAACGGGCTGTCTTGGATTCAAGTCCCAACCTCAACTCCCCAGATTGGACAAAACAACTTTTGCAGGACCCTGAAATAACAACCTAGAAATGCCGAAATTGTAATGTAAATCGTCCTCATCATGAAATGAAGTGGTTTCCGCCCTCTCCATTCACAATTGCTGCGCTTCTGCGAGCGTCGATAAACAAGTCTTCGCATTCTCCCACATCTGCAACATCGATTTGTGCTCGGCCGCTGACCCGCGCGAGAATGCTGGATGGCGTAAGGAGCTGTAACGCATACCTCAGACTTATGCGCGAACCGTGGTCTGCGATTTTATCTAATGCAGCTTCTGTAATGGAAAGCCCCTCCACAATTACACGAATTCGAATAATTCTTTTGATCTCTTCTGCCTCGTATTGATTTGTGGGAATGATGAGTAGACGGGCCAAAAGATCCGGGGGAATCCCGTGAGCGGAGATTAAATCCTCTGTACCACGTATCGTGCACATGCCACGATTTGAAGCAAGAATGACAATCGGGGAAATACTAGATTCGAGTGCCCGGTTGAGATATGTGAAGCATTCAATGTCCAACATGTGAACCTAGATAAAATCAGTACTTCGCCCATCCGTGTTGCCAAGATGGAATCATACCTCATCAATGAAAAGAACTCCAGGAACCAGTTCAGCAACTCCTTGGTCGATATACTTGTTGACAACCTTGTTGATCTCGGTCCGTAGCTTCTCAGTAATCTCCGTCGCCTTTGGTTTCATGAGCTGGCCCATCATACTCATGATATCCTGGCCACCTTGTGGTCTTGAGTTGGCAACGTCGAGATCATGCAATGTCACATCTTGTACTATTTCCTTCTTCTTGTGAACCTCGCCCTTAGGTATGGGGACATACTCCTCGGCTTCGAGGTCGAATTCTGTCGCATACGCATCAGATCTCCCAACACGTTTGCATGCACCAGTATTTGCCTCGATGTAGATTACATCTCCAACCGTGACCCTCTCTTTCTGTATGGCTTCGTAGATACTAGGATCAAGCCTGAGCTTCTTCTGACCTTTGGCACTTTTGAGACCAATCAACAGCGTACTAATCGTCTTGCCATAGCTACCCAGGGGGTTTTCTGCTTCCTCTGGCGTCAATTCTGTGACCTCCCCTTCGAACACCTCCTTGGTTTCCCGGACCTTGAGTCCAATTGCTCTCCGGAAGTTTTCCATCAGCGCCTCGGTTTTCTTGACCTCTGTTGAGTATAGTTCGCTTCCTACAATCGGACAAAAGGGCACCTTCGTTCCAAGTTCGTGGCTGACAGCAAGCGCGAGAGCGGTTTTCCCAGTTCCGGGTCCGCCAGCTAACAATATTGCCCTTCCAGCCATTTTTTGCGCTCTAATTAGGTCGACGACAACACCGCACGCCTATAACAATCCAGGTTAGCAGAAGTCGACCACATTTAGCAATGAAGCTCACTTCTCGTGCCGCAGCTTGTCCTACGAATCCCCCCGCCTGCTTCTCTGCCGTACCATCTGTTCGAAGGCCGAGACCTTTGATGTGTGTATGCGCAGCAGTGCGATTGTCGCGGGCATTACCCTTGACTTCGTTGATTTGCACCATCGTTTGGTATGAGTGGCGTATCGGAGTGTATGATGGGAACCTAGAAGCTGATGACTATCTATGGGAGACGGATGGTGAATGATTTAATGGAATTAGGAGTCGACCACGTCAATTGTTGAGTTGTTGCAGCGCAGTTATCCGTCACCTCGTTCCGGGTTGACGCGCTGTGAAAGTTGCGATTATCTCTAAGGTTTATTGATACACTCACACCCCGGGGTGTTCATAGCACATAATGATTTGATATGTCCACGAGATATATGCTCCATGAGCAATGTTTACTTGTTGTATTGGCGTGTTACTAGCATTGAGGGTTTCTAGCATATTGTTAGATTTGAATGGGAAGAAATACCCCAAAGATAGATAAATGTCTTAACTAGAGAAAGAAGTCAAATTTTCAATGGAGTTTTCACCTGTTACTTGCATGGATAGGCTGTGTGAAGGTAGGAGAGGGTTCTTACCTCGCCTAAAACGAAGTTGAACATGAAGCATCTTCGTCTAGAATTCTCTGATGAGTCTTGGTTCACGACATTGCGTTCATCATATCTTCTTCGGTCTGTGACCTATGAATGACCGCCAGCTTCGTGAAAGCATCATATATTCACGCCTTAGATCTTGTCAAATTTCAAAGGCATAAGTAAAAAGCGTTAAATTGACTAGCGTTCACCACTATCTTACAAAATGAAACCCAGTCACTCAAGTATTCGGCCAAAGCCAACGTATTGTTCCCGCCTGTCTGGTAAGTGCAAGTCCGAAGCATTAACATGTTCAACGTAGGCAATGCGGTAAGTCAGGTTTGATGCATGATACAAGGGCGATGCCGATGCATTACCCTTCTCGATACCATATGCAATGATTCAAGAGTTTCATTTTCCCAAACATTGAGGAGGCGTCAATATGCTAGACCCATGGAAAGAACTACCCTTAATAGTAGGTGAATACGGCTGCAGGCATGTCAAGTCATGATTGGCGGACGTAGTACTGCATCTTGTCAAGCAGGGTCATATCAGTGCATGCAGTTGCTCAGCGTCTGTCAGATTGCCAAATGTAAGTGCCGTTCACGTCAACTCGTGTTCCGAAGCATCGAAGTATCAACAGTTTCAGGAGGCGTTGCCAAACGAAATCGTAAGAGGGTTGACGAGCATCATGTGAAATCATCGTCATCATATGAAGTGCCGAAGGTCATGGTCTCAGTACAAACGGGTGAAATATATGCAAGTCATGCAAACCGTGCAGTTCTAGGGCTGCCGAATATCCAGTATGTGAGGCCGTTAGCTAAGAAGTTCCGGGAGGCTTTGACATATCGCCTGGTGGCTGTTGGCCTGATTGTTGAGCAACGGCTTGGTACCAAAGCGCAACGTAGGCATTGTACCCACCATCTGTTCAAATAATTAGTGACAATAGTACATTTCGAAGGAATTTATTGCTCTTACATGCTGCATAGGGATCTTCCGCACCAGAAGCAGGCGGACCGCTCTGAGGTTGGGATTGAGGCTGGGGCTGGGAGTGGCTATAAGGTTGAGAGTATCCTCTGTCGTTGCGGTCGTTCTGAGCGGGACGATTGCGGCCAGTTCCACCACCGTTACCCTTTGCCGCCTTTGAGATAACATTAGCATATGATTTTACAACAGCAGGACTTTGACTTACAACAGCCTCAACCTTGTCCTCAATAGCACGCTTTGCAGCCGCGATAGCATCTCTTGAGCCAACAAGTCCAATCTCCCGTTCAACTTCCCCAGAGCCAGAGGATGGAGACACATTGATCTTGCAGCCTGTGGTATTTTGCATGTCTTTGATGGTTTCACCGCCTTTGCCGATAATCATGCCAACAGCCTCTGAAGGTACGAATATCGAGTCATTGATTTTATCACCACCACCACCAGCATTACCATAATTGCTGGTCCCAAAATTAGCATCTCTGCCTTGGTCTCTGCGAGCTGGTGCGGCCTCCTTCGTATTAGAGGTCTTGCTGTCACTCTCCACGATTTCCATAATCAGATCCTTAGCATGCGCTGCGGCTTCTCTGCTCCCGATCAAGTTGACTGGTCGAAGCCCATTGACGCTCTTCTGTTCGCCCACAATGTTCACATGGCAACCACTTCGCTCCTGAAGATCTCTGATAGTTTCTCCTCCACGGCCGATGATCAAACCGACGGTTCTATCAGGGACCATGATCTGCATGCTGTCCTCGCCGTCTCTCAAAGCAGGCTGATGGGAAGTTCGCGACGCTGGGGGGGCTTCTCGAGAAGGTCGTTCTATTCCTACACGAGCATTTCCCGCCATTCCACTATCATCAATGATTCTGTTGATCTCGGCCTTTGCGTCAAGTCGATGTGCCCTAGGTCCTGTGATCTTACATTGTCTATAAGGACCCGTCTCGTCAGGACCTGTGATAAATTGCACTCTGCACCCTGTTTCTTGCTCGACACGCCGGAGGTTCTCACCCTGCCTACCAATTATCAATCCAACCAAGTTCGATTCAATTGAGAGGGATTCGACATTTTCGTCTCCGTCGCGCTGTGGTGATCTGTCACGAAGATAGTTGTTCCCGGTCGCGGGTGGTGGGAAGGCGGAAGCTGGACCTCGACCTCGAATACCCGGGGAGAATGACCTTTCGCGATAGTCTCGCACTTGCGGGGCTCGATCGCCGCGTCGCTCGTCTCGGTAAGGGTTGGCATTATCACGGAAAGCGTCTCGTCGTCCTGGTGGCGGTGAACGTGATCTGGATCGAGATATGTAGGGTCTTCCACCAGCAACACGAGTGTCTTGACTACCATAAGAGGATTGTCGTTCGTACGCCACACCTTTCTCGGCTGCGATTGCCTTTGCCTTTGCTATCGCATCCGCAATGCTGACAGTCCCAGAGCTCACCGGCTTAATGTTGCTCAAGTCCACGCTACCTGAGTTTGTAGGCTGTGGTAACTGATACCCTCCGGGGACGGCATACAGATTCTGCTGAGGGGGGCCAGGTTGCTGAGGTTGCTGGTAAGGTGGTTGCTGTCCTTGGGGTGCAGCATTTGGCCGTTGTGCAGCTACAGAACAATAAGTTTCAGAATCGGAATGGTAGGAGTCTTCCACAATCATAAACAATTTACCTAGAGCAGCTAAAATTGACGTGATATTCGAGGGTTGGGCAGCCATTTTGCGACGTGACTGCACTTCGCCTAACGAGCAATGGTGACTGTGCTATTCTAGCACGTTTCGGTACATCCGTTTGTGTTACTACCGGAGTCGCGCGTTGAATATGTTTCGGTCTGTCTTAGTAGCAGATGTTGTTTTTTCATGAAAGAAATGAAGGGTAGTTGACTTTGGCAAATCGGCTGCAGGTCGAATTGGGGCATGAAAAGGGCGCTAAACTGCAATTAGGAACGCTCTGACACTGGTTAGCCGATCTTTTAACCTCACCTCACCTTTCCGTTCCCTCTACTTTCTGTCATCCAAGGCATCTAGGTAGTCCCAACACGACCCCAATAAACAAGTACTATTACGGCTAAAGTGTTACAGGATCTCTTGTTCGACTTCTTGCTCGAAGCTTGCTGCCGTCAAGCCTACTTGGGGCTATGGACAATTATCTGAATGTGGGACAACTATAAACGTGTAACACATTCTCATTCATGTATCTTAGTCTCGTAAATCTTCGGTCATCAAGACAGAGTGTTAGAAATCAAGTCATCTCCCTTGGCATATCCCACATGAATTCTCGTGGACTAGGGCAATGTCCTAGCCGATGATTCTGATGAGGTATCTCAATTGATAGAGGCATCCTCCAACAAGTAGTGTCTTGCTAGAAGATGTACTCAGATCTTTCACTAAGAGTTCACTCGCAAACCAGCCTACACAGACTACTTCTTTAGTTATCGTAAGTCTTTGGCAGTATTATTACTGTGGATATATTATCAAACATTATAAAACTCAAACCCTCGCGCTGTACGTCAATCTTATTTTTCCTCCTTCACTCAGGAGGTTAATATATCGGTTCAAAAGGTAAGAGCTTCTTTTAGTTCTTGAGCTTTTCGGCAGACCGATCATACATTCTCGAGATATCAGTAGGAACAGTAAACACTTGATCGTCTCACGACCAAGAGGCTATCACAAAACCACTGTGTAAACTGTGCCTTCGCCCTGCGTAAGGAAGTAATATTACACAGTGGCAGCTGAGATCTCCCACTGCCTTTCGCCATCTTTTGCGCTTAACTCTTTCAAAAGCTCAATGGGAATAAAAGCTACAGCTTCTACACTTGCATTCATATTGTTACTAGTATGGCAGAAGATATCACTGTATTACGGAGTATAACCAAGCCAGCAACAAAAGAACCGTTCCACTATCTGTTACCGTCTTTTGCCCTCAAACTTTAAAATGTTCAAGGAAATATAGGATAGTCGAAAAAAGATCTTCTATACTTGCTTAACTGCCATTGCTGTTTTAGCTTCTACTCTTGTTAAAGATCTTGTCGTCGATCCAAGTAGTGCTTGGTGGTCTTGCTATCTTTTTAGGCTCCTGAACATTTGTTCCATACAACACCTTCAGAAGAGCTTGCAGCATGATAATATGATACTAGGATATTTAATGCCGTAGGATGTTCTATGCCGCCTTTGTTTGCCAAAGAATTGTCGACATCATAATGGCCTGCATGTTGTGGGCATCAGAGCAAACGCTAATAGCATCTCCAACTTGGAATGACTATGGTGAAGGAAACAAAAACAGGCTATTTACCTGGGCGGTGAGTGGTGGAAAGACCTCGGCTTTGAAAAAGACGACTAGCAGTTCGCTTCAAGCAGCATGGTTCCAAAAACGGGAAACACAGACAATCGCAATCTGGATCAACTCAACATCAAATATCAACATCGCCATCTCGACGGCAATCTTGTGTTGCACAGAAAATATGGAGGTAAGTTCTTCTTGTCATTTATTTCGTTTACGGCGTCCTCGGGCATTGCAGCGAATTCTCTCGACGACGGCGACGTTGTGCCTAGATCACCGCCACCGAGAAATTGACCTACCACATTGTACAAGACTGACTCGGGATTGGGTTTCTTTCGCAAACCCGTCTTTCCTTGTTCAAGGAGCTAATATTTTGTTCTTCAATAGGAAATACCGGAAGACTGGCGTTTGCTCGCAGATGCTACCGATGCTCTTGAATCGAAATCGCACAACCTATCCGTTGACTGCATAGTCATCGACGACTCCTCTTTGATCGCGACCCAAGATGACCTCAAGGATCTCGAATACTCTATCGACATCATCGAGCGGGAACCCCAATCTACAGTACTCGTTCCCCACGAGGAAAAGCCATGCGAGGAAGGAATCACTGTGGACTGCTTCCTCCAACAGATTTTCAACCCAGTCGCTCCTACTTTTCAAGATCGATCGGGGGTTCTCAATTTGACGGAAACTATCGCGACTTCAAGGTGAGATTTCCCTTCAATTCAAGCTATTCCTGCCCAACTCGCATCCTTGAACAGAAGTGCTTTCTACTCGGCTCTGTACAGGTACAGACATAGCATGATTAACGCCAAAAAAAAATATAGGAATAATAGAGCAGGCCAAACCGCGGCTACCATTACTGCCGGTTCAATCAGCAGTCGAGCACAACTTCTGCTAGTTTTTGACCACGAAAACGATCGAATCTGCGTCTTTCCACTATCGACACCACAAGCGACCAAGGACGCCAATGACCCTAAAGTCCTTCCCGCAGAAATCTATCGAGATTTCCTCTTATGGTCCATCAATCCTGAAGCGCGACAGAAACTGGATCCGTACGATATCATGGACCCCAGATCGAATGGCTTACTCACTACCTTCGAGCCTGACTATAGCGATGATACCTTTCGACCCAAAGAAGGTCAGAGATCGACAGATATTAAGACCCGCCTAATAGTAAGGACACCTCACTACCTTCGCTCTGACAACTAGGCTAATGGGAACAGGGTTTTGACGCACGTATTTTCAGCTCCTCGTATCGCAGTTCCGATGGGAAAGTCGTACACTTGTGTCCTTACAAAATTCGTGGAAATAACGACGTATACACGTCAATTTTTCAAAAGGCAGCACAGTGGTCAAGAAGACGCTCTGTCTATAGTCGAGTTATTGGTAAGTAGTCCGGACAATCCTCTGATTATGCTAACAATTTTAGAACAAATTAGCCCAGGGATTACTAGTACTGCGATGGCTCCAGAGCTCCATCGTATAGCCCATGCTTTTTATAATGGCAAGGAGGTTCCAGAAAATCTGGACACTCTACCACGTGCAATCTCTTACGAAATCGCTGCCATTGGTCATGACGAGGCTAAACAAATCGTTGTCAATTATGAGGGGGAAGAGACCATTCATGCCTTTGGCAAGAATTTGTTGAAGGACAAAGAGCTTATGGTTTTCATACAAGATTGCGCTCTAGCGAATGAATTCGAGAAGTCGTGCGTCAAAAGAACCCGTCATATGGGAAACCTCAGAGTCTACCGGTCGAACAAGTACCTATCAATCAACAAAAATGTAGGAGCCGAGGAGTCAATCACACAAGGAAATGAGACCGAGATTGTAGACCCCAAGAACAAGGTTGCTACTGTCATTGAAGGCGTTCTTTCTAGAAAGCACGGCTCAAAATTAGCCAAGAAGACTAGGCGTATGCAATTTAGCTCTTTAGAAGAGATTAATGAGCAAGAACAAAACGCACAATCTGAAGCAAAGGTTGAAGGTGCTCAAGAGGTTCCTGAAGAGGTCAAGGGTACGCTCATTGACTCCAAGAAGCTAGGAAAGCAAAAGGAGAATAAGAGCCTACCTTCGGAGGACACCAAGCACAACCATTCTGGCACGCAAGGAGCAAAAGGCGCAGCATCCACCAAGGGGAAGAAGCAAAAGCAGCAGAGCGATTTGTTCGATGAGCCGGCCGAAGGAGGAGCAATCAGGAATATGCGAGATACAAAGAAGCCTAAAGGCCGAAAGAAGGCAAAGAGAGCAGAAGAGACTAGCGAGGCTAGGGCTGATAGTGAAAAACAAGTACTTGCAAGTACATTCTCGACCGAGTTGAGCACCGATCACCACGGCACTAGAATTGAAATGCCTGCCACTATAAAATCCATCCCGATATCGAAGTCTCACGGCGGCGGATCCCTCTCGGCATTCGAGCCTCACGACCTTTTACAAGGACCAAACGAAGGACCAAACGATGATGAGGGATGGGAGACTGTCAAGTCAAAAGCCCGAAAGCCTCCCCTAATAGGCCCTAAAGCTATGAGTGGTACCAGCAACATCTCGAAGGCGGGTCTTCATGCGAAGGTGACGGGCAAGGACGGGGGCAGGCGTCCTCAAATCAACACTTTCGACCCTAAGGAGTTTCCGGCTACGCCCTCAAGTGGTAGGACTTCTCTTCCTCAAACCCTAGTCCAGAGCAAGAACTATACAGACAGCTCTTATACCGTCGAGAGCAGCAAAGGCAAGGCAGAACGGTCCGGACCGCCTACGAAGACAGCCACTTCGCCAATTATTGCCTCAAAGGTGCAAATCTCGAACAAAAATAAAGCAAACACCATTTCTACCCCCAAGCGCAGCGATAGCAAGACAAAACAGTTCGTACTGCCTACAGAGACAGCCGCTTCGCCAGGTGCAACCTTTGAGGTACCGGTCTCGAACTCTATAAGTGCGGAAGTCAATCTAAGATTGCAACTGCAACCGTCAAAGAACCCTAGCCCTGAGGTGTTCAATAATGCCAAGCCGGCCGTTGATCTAGTGGATATTAAGCCCAATGCTAGTGATGCTTGCGATAGGGGCGATAAGGCTACCGTCGATCTTATAAATAGCGAGCCCTGCAAGAATAATCAAGATTTCGTCGGCGGTTCTATTGTTGTCTTTACTTCAAATACCAGTCCTTTGCCCGACGAGAGATTCAATGCTGATGGAGAGGATGCGATCAGCAAGGGTATTAATACTCCTAAAGATGGAGGGGAAAGCTCATCTGGACAGTTGGATGATACCCCGGACTCTACAAATAGTCAAGAGGAAATCACTGAGGGTGCTAACGCTTCTGAGGATGAGCTATCAGGACAGTTGGATGAATTTATGGGCTCTACCTCTATTGGCCAGCAAGACACACCAGTGAGTAGGCAAAGCGCTCCGGTGTTTAGGACGGATGAACACTTAGCTCATGTTATATCCCCTATCTCTTCCCTACCTCGGTCTGATCCCGGCTTTTCGCACACCATCCGAGGTGAGATATGGTTCGAGTCACCTCGCGTGGTAGTAGAGGGAGGCGACCACGATCGCGTTCAGGTCGAAGCTGAGCTACAACCTACCACGGGGACTGTCGACACGCCAATATATGCCCCAACTCCCATCCATGCCGGCTCTTATGTCGACTTGTCACCCACTAGCAGAGCTCCACATGGTTCTGGCCCCCAAGATCAAGCAATTTCCCAGGAAGATCGGTTTTCCGACGAACACCCCGAAGTCACGCAAACAAGTCGTGGCATTGTACCGCTTTTACCTTATCCTTCAATTCCAAACCACAGTGACTATGTTAGTCATTACCACCCACGTCAAGGTCCTTCATCTCTGTTTTATGCCTCTTCCTGCGATGTCAACCACGGTCAACCGGATCACTTTCTGCGTATCTCGGTCAGACACGTTGAGCATGGCCCAGTTAATGCTTATGCTCACAGTACCACGCGACCCTCTGGCTTGACCCACATGATATTCAAATGTTCTCTGTGTGGTGACCATGGAGCTGCTACCTTGGTTACTCCGCTCGTCCTTTGTTCGGGTTGTGGACCAGCTGGTAACATTCGATACTGTTCGATAGCATGTCTACTAGCGGATGCTTATCACCACTCTCTACAATGCTCCAACCTCCCACCATCTCTTAAGCTTGTCTATCATGACTTGACACCGCATTTCATTTACGAAAAAGATCCAATCATGCCATTGGACTCAAGCATTGAGACTCCCGAAAAATTTAGACAAAAGGCTTTCTCGATGTATTGTCGTTCCGGACCATTCCCAGCGATCTTAAAAGCATGGGCTAAGAGAAACCCAGGAGAAATGAGCCTCGATGGGCTTGACATACTTGAGATGCAAAAGCGAACAGGTGATTACCATGTCTTCCGGTCCTCTGCTACGGCTTCTGGCGTTCGCTACAATCCGGGAGCGGATGTCATCTTTGTAAGTTCATCATGTTCAAACTTGGTAATGCCTTACTGATTTACTAGACTGTTCTTCTTCGCCGCGGTGATCCACTCAAGGATATTTTCAGACGCTCTCTCAACGCCTCGTTCCTAGTCTACCATCCTATCATTCTTGATTTCCTCTTCCGAACCATTCGTCACTTCATCATTGACGCCAATGAATTTGAAATATTTCCACACCTAGCACAGAGCACCGTAGTCTTCGAAGAGTTCAAGCAGCAATACTCTAGTGAGTTTGCATTTGACACTAGAAGATACGACCACGACTGGGAAGTCTTCAGCACCGAGAAGGAGTGGCCCCGAGTTGTCCCCTTCCTCATCGAGTTGGAAAACAAGCACCCCATTCTTCAATACTGGATGAGACACTAGTTTCATATTTCACTACACCTGTTGACATTGGTTTTGCTTCAATGCACATCAACACCACCAAAATCATGCCTGAATAAGACAGAATACTTTTTGAGGTGATGCGGCTGATATTCCATTCTCCGGGTATTTCTTTCAACTGATACAACAGATCGAGCGCCGGCTTTTAATCATTTCACATCTGACGATAGAATAAATTTTTCCTGTGCGGAAGGAAAGCATGGCGATTTTAGATGGTTTCTTCTCCATCCAAAATTAATGCCAGCATATGCTCCAGTAGACAACTAAGAATGATTCATCCATGTGTTATGTATTATGTCTTGTGATTTGTGATTTGGGATTGCTCTATCTTTTTCTGATTCATGAATCTTGCTGAATGCTCCGCTGTCTTTCGCTAACTTCCCAGTCAAGATCCACATACACATACACCTACTTGCTATCACCGTTCGACTGTTTGGAGTCTTCTTCAAGTGGTGGACCACCCAATGCGGCAGCTCGAGAGTTAGTTCGACTGCGGATGAACTCGATCGACTTTTTTCTGTCTTCCTTCAAACTTGCTCGTCGTTGACGTGCCTCCTCGAGTGACAGTGGTGGTTCGTCAGACTTCAATCGCTCTGCTACCATGGCAAGCTCTATGTCCCCCATTACCTGGCTCGTGATTTCTGCGGAAGACATCGATCTGGACTTTGGAATGCTAACTTTTGAAGACTGATCACAAGGATCAGTATGTATGGGTAAAGTCGAAGAATGTCTGCTTACCCGACCACCCTCGATTGGAGTAACAGGCAGCAATGGAAATGGACTGTTGGAAAACGCTTGGTTCTCTCCTACGGTCTCGAGATCGGTAGTCTTGACTTTGATAGGTCGTCTCATAGGAAAGTTTTCCTTAGTTGCTCCTTGTTCTGAAGGTGACTTCGTGTCAGCAAGAGACCACCAGACTGAAAGGGAGAAAGCGAGAATACCATCTTTGTTGCCCATCTCCGCTTTAGAGTTTTGACTTGATGTTGACTTGGGATTGCCCATAAATTGAATATTCTCGTTTGACATCTTGATATTTATTAATACTGCGAGGGACAATGGTTGAGGCGGGAGTTTCACGTTGTTCTGACTCTTAGGCTTGATCGGCATCGAAGATGTGATGGATCTGGAGACTAGACAATCTCTTTACGCTAGCAGTGGAGAGAAAATGGCGGGAGCTCTATGAGAGTCCAGGTGGCATAGATTCTAGGAAATTGACTAGTGGAGTCATGGAGCTCGCTTAAGTCAGTTCTCCCTCTAGCAACTGTCGGTGGAGGGAAGTGAATAAGAGAACCGACACAGATAAAACGTAACGTTTGAAGAATTGATTGGTCGGGGCCTTTGTGATGAAACCTTGAACAGGTAAGTACTGCCGCTGCCTTTAGCAGTCTTCCACTGCAGGTGTTTCAGACTGGAATTCTTTTGTAGGTGTACACTTCAAGCACACAACCTCGCCACAGAATGCTTCTGCACTAGCCTGGAAGTGATCATTTGGCGTAATTCCATCAGAGGCTGCTGCAATGCAATGCAATAATATAATAATGGAGGCCCTCTGAAGAAGTTATCTTGGTATCCACTGGGTGGACGTTGTTTGCTAAGAACACTCCTACATTTTCAGAATGGGAGACAAAGCCCCTTTAAAGCAACAACAGCTGCTCATCATTCTAGTTCTTATATGAACTGAGTACCGCAATGGAAAAGACTGCCGGTATTCTTTCTTCTGCTGTTCTATCCGTCTTCGGTTGCTCCTTCCTTGTTTGTGAAATCTATCAACTAATCCATCCTCATCTAGCAAGTAAACGCAACCAAGTGGATCATCCTCAAGAAACTCAAAGAGCCATGTTCTCTACGGCCTAGATGTTTTCAAAATACCTCCAACTTTCACGTAAAATTTACCGAAGCGGGTGCAAAAGGGGAGAGGGGGTGAGAGCATAAAGTTCAGCCGTCTATTTATACCGCACGGTCCAGGTTAGAACGTCAACCTCCCAGAAATTTTATTGCGCAGTTTGAACCCTCATCAGCACACGACAACATATAAGCAGCCATGATTCAAAGAACGCTCCTCCGTCAATCCAGAGTATTGGGCTCATGTATAAGATCCTCCCAGAGAGCCCCATTACCTCGTCCTCAATTTCAGCTTATGAGCCAGACGCTTTCCGCATTCTCACGGCCGGTCGCATCGTCACGATGGTATGCTACAGAGCCAGAGGCCAAGAAGGATGGCGCAGAAGGGGAAAAGAGCGAGGAGAAGGGGGGAGAGAATGGAGATTCTTCGAAGAAGGATCTGGAGGCAAAAAATAAGGAGATCATTGACCTCAAGGTTCGACGCCACTCCCATCCGCATCCGAAGAAGAATTCCGCTGACCACTCGCACAAATAGGACAAATATCTAAGGTCCGTCGCTGAGTTCCGAAACCTCCAAGAGCGAACAAAGCGTGATATGCAAGCCGCGAAAGATTTCGCCATCCAGAAATTCGCCCAGGACCTCATCGACAGCGTGGACAATCTCGATCGGGCATTGGCCATGGTTCCAGAAGAGAAGCTGAAGCCGCAGGAGAAGACCGAGCATCTCCAAG
The DNA here is from genome assembly GCA_019669835.1 of Amylocarpus encephaloides. Lineage (NCBI taxonomy): Eukaryota > Fungi > Ascomycota > Leotiomycetes > Helotiales > Amylocarpus > Amylocarpus encephaloides. The sequence continues at coordinate 73,524 of MU251482.1, read as the reverse complement.
ATCTTGTCTCGCTATATGATGGCTTGAAGATGACGGAGAACATCTTGATGTCAACGCTGAAGAAGCATGGTCTCGAGCGATTCGATCCCTCTGTTGAGAGCGAGAAGTTCAACCCAAATGAGCACGAGGCAACATTCATGACGCCCATGCAAGGACAGGAGGACAACACCGTCTTCCACACACAGTCGAAGGGGTTCAAACTCAACGGGAGGATATTGCGAGCAGCCAAGGTTGGCGTTGTAAAAAACAATTAGAAGGTCCTTTGGAGACCCATGTATACTTGTACTAATAGGGGTCCGGAAAATGAGGCGTTTGATGATATTCTGAATTGGCAATGCTCCTCTCATTGGCGGTGCGAACGGATCTGGCATACTGTTGTATAGCATTGGGCACGATGTGCATGATGAAATGGTACATTAGAAAGATGTAATACAAGGATTTCCCGTGGGTCTAACGTCCAGGGAATCATTCGTTCTGATGATTACCTCTCCTTTTTCGCTATCTTGATGCTAAGGCAATCATTATTGTCTACTCTGCTCTTCGTCTCATCAGTGCCAAAGGATAAAGACACATGCATGATGGCTAGGAGAATCGTGTCTAGGTAGACACCCACTGACGAACACAGTTCATCGCCAAATTCCCACCGCAGTACGACATCTAACGAAGTCACCGAGGCCCAACTATCTATCCGCAAACAATACGCCGTACTCAGACAATGGACATCTCCGTCACGCCGCCAAACTCAAGCCTTCAATTCATACAATCCATCATAAGACTTCCCCATTGGCTCTCCGTCTGATATGCTGGTAGATTTTTCGCTCTCGGCCTCGTTGTTCTTCTCCAACTCGTACGAATTTCCGTAAGACTCTCCATATGGTTCCTGAATGGATCTTTCGTTCTCGCCATCGTTCCTCTCTCCTTCCTCGCGACGACTACCAAGTGTCAATTTAGCAGTCGCCTCCCCCATGGCAACACCCAATGTATCCTTCATGGTTTCCATTTTCTCGCACTGTGCTACGTAGATGGCATGGTCTAGCTTGTTCGCCTCGTCTCTCTTCTGCGCCTTGCAAATCGCAATCTTGTGACGCTCAATCTCCTCACGGAGGTGTCGTCCGTACTGCTTCTTTCGCTTGGTTCCAATCCGGGGCACGCCTTCGTATGGTCCGAGAGGCGGTGTGATGGCGTTAGGACGAACGTACTCATCGATGATACCAGAGGCTCTGAATTCGGCTTGAGTAGCACGGCCGGAGCGTCGCTGGCGACTGTACTCTTCGTCTTGGTTCGCAGCTGGGTGACCGGCGATTTCGAGGTACTTTTGTTTGAATTGCACTTGTTGATGGACCGCATCTCTGGCTTGTCGGGCTCGCATAGTGGGGTGGTATGTCTTCAAATTCCCATCGTACTTTTCATTTGCCTCGTTTTGAAGATCGTGGATGTACTCATTAAGTGCACGGTGCTTTTCCTTTACGTAGTCTGGGCCGTACTTTTGCTCTGTGTGCTTGATTAAACCAGCCTGCACAGATTTTGTCAATTGGGTGTAAACTCAAAGGGGATGCGTATCTTACCTCGGTGTACATCTCCGCGGTGGATGCGGTTGACATGGATGAAGTTGGGAATGGAGGTGGCTTTGGGCCGTATGCTTGTCTCTCAAGTTCATGTCCAATTGTAGGATAGCTATGATTGTAGCGTTCGGGCTTGTATAACATGTCGATGAAACCTAGACTATCTCAGCCTTGTGGACAAGTATCTCAAGCTTGGTACCTACCATGGCCCTCTACGAGAAGCTCAGGGCTTCTCTCTGGTGTGTAGATACCAGACATCACGCTACCGGAAACAGGATCAAATTGAGCAGTCGCCATAATCGCTCCGGGTAGAGTTCTGAGTGCCTGTTCCGCACTTTGGTAGGGAAGTTTTTTCTGCAGAGGTAGTATCAATATGATGCAGGATTTCTCCTGGAAGGAACTTACCTGTGGTTCCATAATCTTCTCCTCGAAGCGGTCTCCCCGGACAGCACCTTCAGCCCAACGTGCAAATGTAGCTGGATCGATGCGGTAGTTACGAGGGTCACCCTCACCGTCAACATCATCCTCAACTTCCTCGACGTACCCCTTGTAAAACTCATCTTGTTCCTCAAGACTCATGATGCGTGGACCTCTATCTCTAGAATTATCTAGATCTGGAAGCTCTGCCTTAGTATTTGGACCATCAGTAGGATTAATGTAGGCCTTGAAGAGCTCGCACTCGCTGTCAGGATCTGCCCACTTGTCTGCAATAGGCAGATAACCAAAGTTTTGGTAAACCATCTTGCCCTTGTAGTGATTTTGGCCGACCGTGGGTGGATTGTTCTCAAGGAATTCTTCGTAGGTCGAGACGAAGCCTTTAATTCTCGGAGAGTCGTAATCACTAATAGCAGGAGCTGATTCCGAAGGTCGATAGTAGTTGGCGCCAGGCGGCACGGCGGCAACGACAGGGTCCCAGAAATAGGTTACGCCCCTAGGCAGGCTGCCGAGTGATATCAGTGACCATTGTGCTTGATGTGGAGGGAGCAGCACTTACTCTGTCATTGACCCCGCCGAGCTACGCAACGGCAGATTGACCGGGTCGTGCGCGAAGAATCGAGACTGGGTTGGAAACAGTCCAGAGTGGAGTGGGTCAGAGATTCTATTGGCTTTGCCCTGCAGATGAGCATGAGCATACAATGAGCTAGCAGTCACAGGAATTCTTGGGTGAGCTCTAAAAGGATCACTAATAGGCTGCCTCAAGTGACCTAGAGATCCTTGTTGATTGTGAACTGTTCAAAATGTCAGTCTTCAAGGTCACTTTTCTCGATCTATAGTATAGAGACTTACTAGGATCGTCCATCTTCAAAGAACTTTGAAGGCACTGTTCAGTTCGATCTGTATAGCGGCGATGACTGATGGAAGTTTTTGATGAAGACGTGCAACTTCGCTGGGAGTTGTGACAATGAGAGAAGAGGTGGGCGTGCAAAAATAAATTTGACCTCCCAATGCACGCTTTTCCAAGTAGAACTAAAGGCAGAACTGGGCTAATCTTGCACTAAGAGGTGAAACCCAAATTTCTTTCACTTTCCCTTGGAGCTAGAACAAGAAGTCCAATTTTCTAGAGCAGTGAACAGGTGGTTGCAATTTTCACCCCAATGTTCGTAGAACTTATGAAAGTACTGCAGTTAAGTATTATAGCCCCCACTCCCCTGCACATGGCACTAGCTCGAAGCCAGAAAACTAGGCGGATCTAGTAGCCGGTTGACCTTATAAAGGAAAGCTGCCGGGGGAAGGGGGGTTGTTAATACTCAACCACTGTACCTTCGTATGCCCTGTAGTTTTACTAGAGGCTATATCCCGTGGACGCGATGCTCTTCCCAGCGTTGTAGTGAATCAACGGGATTTCTATCACCTACGAGCAATTGACAGCGATCTTCCTCTATTCATGGGCGTGGACGCTTGAACTTGAGTGAGGACTGGGCAATCCAGCCGCCTAGCAGAGAACTCGAAAGAAATGACTTTAGAAGAATCAATGTAAACAAAAATCAATTCCGACATCCGCACGCAGGCAGAACTGTAAGATCCGAGGCAAATGGAACGCTGGAGACGTACAAAAATTGCATACTGAAAAGGCCATGGTAACATCTACATGCAAAGCCAAAATTCCAAACAGGGATGGAAACATATCATTCTTAATGAAAAGTTTACGAGCTCAAATTATATCTCTGGCGATAGAGTACAGTACATGACCAGTACTCAAAGCATTGCTTTGCTACTTTGCATTACTTTCAAAGGGGGCCGGCACTGATGCAGTACTTCTTCCAGTAGCAGTTTGAGCTAGACGGATCTTCATGAGAAAAGCTATAGGAAAGGGGATATACAACACTTAGTCTTTATACTTGGCTTTTCTAGGAATCTACATATAGGAACAATGAGTTGTAGTAGTCCTGAAAGTTAAAGTGAGGTTACATCGGCTCGGAATATCATTCTTGCGGGGTAACCTTATCCATCACATGACCGGCCTTGTTGACCTCCTGGGCTGAATGCTCCCTCCATGACTTCATGCAACGAGAAAACCGAACTTTGATTATTGAGAGTTGAGTTCACGTTTTTCTCAATACTCTCGTTAGTGCGTCACTTACGGTTAAGCAGCATCTTCCGAATATTCGCCCTTTGCCCACCAAACACCCGTCTCACTCAACATCTCTCACCCAAGCATAGTAACATCCCCAAACACACCCAAAATGTCATCAGCCTCCACGCCCTCCACACCAGGCCCCTCATCCGCCCGCAAAGTCTCCGTAAAAGAACAGGCTCATCAACCTCTCACAGCCAGACAGCAGGACCGCCAAGCTCGGAATAAGGACCCGTTCCTTACTTCAGATGACAGTGATTCGGGTGCCGATGAAGGACGGTATGATGCGTGAGTGCTGATTTTAAAATTCATCCTTTGCTTTTAAGTTTTGGAGTTATGTGTATGAGCAAGGGGGGATAAAGATTGAGTGAAAACATAGAATGGGATGGGGATTAGAAGTGCTCAAGACTAATGATAAGTGAGTAGGTATGGAAATGATAGCTATGCAAATATACAAGCACGTCGGAATGCGGCTATCATGCTTGATAGTCCGGAGCTTGTTATGATGCTCGCTCAAAGTCGTGGTGATGTATGTCCCTCCCGTCTTCCCCCAATCAACCTTTCACCTAGTGCTGGCATCTCCCTCCCCTAAGATTCACATCTCAGGACTCGTATCATTTTCTAATATACACCCAGTCCATCCCAGCAACACGCCACCGCCTCACGAAAATCATGTGTGGCTTCATCACACAAGCAGACATCGACGCCGAAGAGGAAGAGGCTCGGAAGCCGGTTGCTGGTACTGGGAGTGGCAGTGGAAATGGCAGTGGCAGTGGCAATGTGCTTGGAAGTGCCAATAAGAAGAAAAGATGATCAGGCGGTGCGTGGGCGAGGATGTGGGTAGTGACCTTTGAAGTATCAGGTACTACGTCAACTCGATAGACTTCCGAGGCGTCTGGGGAATAAATGAAGAATTATGATATTACGAGAGCAGAGCATGGAACGAAGCTATTTCCTCTTGATTTCCCTAGGAAGTGATTACGTCCAGCGCAGGAATATACTGAAAAGCGAAGTCTATCTCACCACCTAGACCGAATTTAGGACATGTGACTATGTTCCGACAGAGCATCTTACGTAGAGCATGTATGGACATAGCTGGCAGACCCGATCTAGAAAAAAGGGGGGATATCTTAACTGAGAAGAACACAACATGCCTCAATCCTCCTCTATCCAACCCACCCATCCCCAATACCTCCCAACCCAACACCAGGACGACAAGAATGCACATCATGGAGAGAAAACAACTTTGAATAGGGATGCGACGCTCGTTCTTTCGCGCTCGGTATTTCTCTGAAACCAACAAGGAAAATCGCAAACCGGGACTTGAAGCTCAAACAAAAATAAACGAGAAGGGAGACATAAATCTTCCGGCACCAATTCCACCAAGAAGACTCTGATAGGCGAGCTACAACAACCATTGAATCCGATAGGGGTTCTCCCAAAAATCCTTAACACCCCCGATTCTCCTATTCCAACCCCAGCACCCTAGGCAGGCTCTCCCCCAAAAGTCCCTTCGTACATTCATGCTTCCAATTCCCCTTGAGCAACTCATGGAGATCTCTCCTCTCCCTTGCACCCCTCTTTTCCTCCCCATCACCATGCGTCTCTTTTCCTCTTTCCCTAGGAATCTCGCCCTTGGCATCGGCGGCGAAATCTCATCGAGTCGGTTGACGACTTCTGTCGGCGACGTCGTCGAATGTGGATTTCAAGGGATCGAGTTTGGCCGCCGTTTTATGGTGGAAGGTTGTCCATTGGAAGGTGCTGTCCCGGCGTGCGTGTGTGTTCTCGTCATTCGTACGGAATGTCGAAGTTTGGGTGTCGCTAGCACAACCCCCCTACCTGGGAAAATGATATGGAGAAGTCTGAGATGAGAGCCGAACTTGAAAGAGATATACTAGATATATCTGATACAAGGGACATGTTTAGAATTAATGGGAAAAGATAGGACTGGGAATTTGAGTAAGTTAATTTATGAAGATTTTTGATTTCTTCGGAGATATTACACTTCATACTCGAGGATGCGCTTATCTACTTTTTGATATCGTACATTTGACTAGCTGCGCTCATCTAGAACGTCAGCTCCTTGCTATCCTCTGCTCGATGCAAACGCAGAGCTATTTGGTTGATAAAAAGAAAGACTCCTGACCATGCGAGTCCCCGTACGCCAAAGGAAAAAACGAACGCCATGCCGGTTTTCATGTAACTTCCTCTATGCAGATGTATCCATCAACTCGACTGGTGGTCTCGAAGTATTTGCTAGGATTGGCTTCTCGCCATCCATCAGACTGATATCTCCTGTCATGTCCTCGACCGAGATGGCTGGCAAGTTTGGACTGTAGCCATGCTCGCTTGGGTTGTAGAGAACCAAAGATCCACTGCGTGCTCTTCCTCCTTCATTCTCGTTGTCACTGACCGGACTTGCTGGAATATCTGTTCTTGGTCTATGGTGCAACTTTGCCAACGCCTCGGCCAGATCTTCTGCGTGCACTTGCTTGTTTGGTGCGTCTTCTAACTTGACTTCCCATCCGTGTGGTGGAGATGGTGGTGGCGAGATGAAGAATAGCTTTCCGGCGTCTGGGAGGTTGAGATGCTCGTCTTTTGGCTCCATGGATGTTGGATGTCCGAAATACACCTTGACTCTCTCGCCCATGATCGCCTCACCATCTAGGATCTGTCTTATGCGGATAGCGGATTCTTCGGCGTAAAAGGAGACTATGATTCTGCCGAAGGACTTGAGGGGTGCCCATGTATGGATAGGCGCGGATGTGTTGATGAGGTCTTTGATTATTTGTAGGTTGTCTGGTCGGAATACTTCGGCATCCTGGAGATTTGTGATGATTAAAGTATTAGATGGCGGAGTTGGCTGGACGAGTGGCGGGAGGCTGGAGAGGTCTATTGACATATTGGTTCGCGAGGTTCCGGAGGTCGGTCGAGAGGAAGCTGGCATCTTGTCTGTTAATGGTTTGGGGTCTTTCAAAAAAGCCTGCTGGAGGTATTTGAAGAGGAGATGTCTTTGTATGTGAATGAGTCAGTGTTTGATCTGAGAAGAAGTGGTGGTGGGCGCGGATACTTTGTATGTATTATACGATCGTAAAAGTGATGGAGATGGCTCAAACTCGTCGAAGGGAGGCGAGCTAGTCCGTGATGGACAATGGCTTGGCATCCGCTGCGCCCACCTTGTTGGTCGCGCTTCACTCGGGTTTCGCTCCTAGACCCGTCAGAACCCGACCCTCCTACACCCTCCTCCTACACCCTCCTCCTCCACCCCTCCTCCATCTCCTCTCCTCCAACCCTTCTCCGCCAACCAACAACAAGACACGCTTGTCGAATAAATTCGGTGTCCTGGACTCTTGGCTTTTCCCCGTGCCCTCGAAACATGTGTCAAGTGGGATTCATCCTCTCTGTACGCCGCTTGCCGTTGGATCTGCTCTGCTAAGCGCAACAAACATTCGAATCGTGCATTCCAGTCCACTCTCCCTACGTACGAATCCAAGCCTCTTGGACCCTGGCATGTGGCGCATAGGAGCGAGATCCATGGCGTGGACATGCAGACGGATGCTCCGGAGTATGCAGGTGGATAATACTGTACTGTATCAATGGAAGAAACGATAGGACGCATATTATCCCATCGTCCAATTACCGGCCCCGACTCGACCCCTTCACATCCATTTGCCTGTGACGAAGTGTCGGCTTGGCATTACAACGCATAGCGAATTCCCTCGTAGGTTCATCTGTCGAGAGCGGAGTTGAGTGACTTTTCGCTTATGTAGCGCTCTTCCTGACTCGACCTATTGACGCACCTCTGCTTGGCAAACTTAAAGACTGATGTACTTTCGAAAGTATTACAGTGGCCTTGTGTTGTTTGGGCTTCTCCGGGTTTCGACGGTGCTGCTGGCATCCCTCGCTTGTGACGGCTACGTAATCTGAGTTCACTGAGCCACGAAGCGGTAGCTAGCTATCTCTCATCTCCGAAACCTCTCCAGGTCTCCAGAGGGCCGTGATAAGTACGTATCAGGATGGAAAGTCTATTTGTCGGGACCGTTTCTACGTGCTATACGAAGTATTGTGTCGGTGTTGATCTCGGAAAAGCTGTTACCGTCGAGGCTGAGTAAAAGAATTTGATACCACAGTTGACCCCCCATAGTGGCCGTTAAGGGATAACTACAAGTAGTCGGCGCTTGTTAATAATAGTGCGTAAGTCGCCTCCCTTTTCAGCAACCTGTTCAGAGGTATGGCGAGGTGGGAAATTAGGTAGTATCTCGACACGATGTGAGGGATTCTGATTCAGCTTACAAGTAGGCTATTCACACGATACCTTCGTACTCCTACGGACGTCAAAAAGCCGAAACCCCCAATGAGGTTGTCGGTGAGCGTGACGTCAAGAGACACACACTGTACTTGTAGACTCTAACTAAACCGAATAAAGGCTCAGCTAAACGGAATAAAGCTAACCAAATCCGGTAGTGCATGCAATGCCCCGAATTTTAGCCGCTAACAAAAACTAGGTGTAAATAGTAGACTCGTACGAACTAGTATCGGCACGTTGAGAGGATGGTGGAAGTAAGGCACCTCGAGCTTCTGCTATTTCTCGATCCCTAGCCTAGCGGCGTATGAGCTCCTGAGGACGCTCCTAGCTATTACAGTAATGGCTCCCATAATAGTGGTTCTAGTGTGCGGAGGCATGTTCGATAATATGAAGAGGTAATAATGTGCACTTGCTGCTATGTAATTACACCTGAAATTTTACTACGATTATGGAACTCAGCTCCGACTCGGAGCCTCAGCACCGTGCACCACCGGATTTGGTTAGCTTTATTCGGTTTAGCTGGAGTCTACTTGTAGTAGCTGTACGAATACGGAGGAACATGGTTGTTTCCCTCTCCTGAGGGGTTCACAAGCGGTAATTTTCTGTCACGTGACAGGCCTTGAACAGCCGCTACTTCGTATGTACATACGAAGTTACAGCGGTGAAGTATTAGCACCCCCTGTGCCGGACCATGTAGAAGCGATCTATCTATTCCAAATAGAGTAATACTATAAACCACGGTCGGGTTCGGAATGGATTCTGGTTTCCTAGTATTACTCTATTAGGAATATGTGGTTCGCTACTATACGTTGTATAGTCGGGCACATGCTAATACTTTACCACCGATGTACCTTCTACTGTACAACGTACTACGTGCGCCGCGCCGATGTAGCCGCTTTAGGCAAGGCGCCGATACTGCCGCATCGTTCTCATTTATCAAGGCTGCCGCCTCTTTTTAATTCTCGCAAAGCGTTCAACCGCAGTACCACCCATTCAGGCGTAGCAACCAGAACAATCTTCCCTCGGATACGTCAGCCTCGCAGATTACTCTCCGCGCGTTATCTTCAGGATCTTCATTAGAAAATCTGTCGCTCTGCGACTCAGCCTCCTTTGCGCTAGCATCGTCGGTCAAGTATTAGTTTCAAGATGGATTACGATGCCATGGTGCTAGACACGGAGGCCGTGGGACCTTCCGTGAAGATTACAGAGGTAAGTGCTTTCAAGGCTTGGCTATGAGAAGCTGGCGAAACTCACGCGCACCTTGACAGGCTGGTACGCATTCGGTGGACTTCGAGCTCTCGAACGTGGAGCTCGCCTTTGCAAATTCGATACGCCGAGTCATCATGGCCGAGGTACCTACCATGGCAATTGAGCTTGTTCAAATAGAGTCGAACACTTCGGTCCTGCCAGATGAGTTCATTTCGCATCGCCTGGGCCTCGTACCGTTGAACTCGAAGAACGTAGACGATGTGGCATATGGACGAGATTGCACGGAATGCGACGATTACTGCGAGCAATGCAGCGTGACTCTGACCCTCCATGCCCGATGTACTGGCGACGAGATCATGAAGGTCTACGCTCGAGATCTCCAAGTTGAATCCTCTCGCCCCAATCAGTGGGTAGGTAGCCCAGTCATCACGGACCCGGAAGGATTAGGCACAGTCATATGCAAGCTGCGTCAAGGTCAGGAGCTGCGGATGAAATGTATCGCCAAAAAGGGAATTGCGAAGGAACATGCCAAATGGGCCCCTGTATCTGCTGTCGGGTTCGAGTACGATCCCAATAACACATTAAAGCACATCGATCTCTGGTATGAGGATGATGCGAATACGGAATGGTCAGTCGCATTTTTTGTAAGACCCTTATTAAGTGTCAGTCTGACTTGTTCCTAGGCCAAAGAGTAAATACGCGGACTGGGAGGAACAACCGCAGGAAGGCGAGCCATTCGACTACGATGCTGTGCCCGACAAATTCTACTTCGAAGTTGAATCTGTCGGAAACCTCGAGCCCGATGCAATTATTCAGCAAGGCATAAAGGTCCTCCAGGAGAAGTTGGCTTCTGTAATCGCAGACTTGACGCATGGTGAAGGCGGGGCGAACGGCGACTACGATGGACCACGAAGCCCCGATATGAGCGGTGCTGATAATGCTGCTACAGGCTGGGGAGACCAAGGGTATACCACACCTTTCGGCAGTGGGAACTCAGGAGGTTGGGGACAAGCAGGCGCTGCAACACCATATGGGGCGACACCATATGGGCAAAATGGATCCAATGGGTGGGATTGAACGGCAGCTACTGCGGTCACAAAATTGCGCATGTATATTAGGAGTTTTCGGATGAACTGGAGATCTCGACGAGGCAGAACGAACCCCTCGATCCTACCACACCAATTCATGGAAGTCACGACAAGAGAGAAGGAAGCTTGTAATACCACCTGCATTTCTGGTCACGAAAAAACGGCGTCGGCGGAAAACCTACTATATGCCCATGGTCAAAGGGCTGACTACGTTTAGACTAACGAAATAAACAAGAATATGATACCCTTATGATAATGTATACTATTGATTCCAAGTTGGACGCCACATTATGCTTCTGATGCCTTTCTCCAGAACGCCGGCGCATATATCGCATGAACCAAGGAAATGCTGCTCACCCTCCCCGCCACCCCGTCCCTTCGTGGACTTCGTGGCACTGAGCCTTTCTAGTCTACTGTGGCCCAATATGTCTGTTCTCTTCGAGCCTTCTGCTCGAACGAAACTGTCTTCCTCAGTCTTAAGTTCCGTTTCAACGTATATACTGGCGGCTTGTGTCCCTCCAAAGTCGCTCTTTATACCTCGTCAAGATGCTTCAGCCTTCTATACATCTTCTTATGTTGTTCCAGGAACAAGAATGTCGCAATGGTATGTGGACCCAGTCTGATGAAACTCGGGACCCAACCCCTGAACATCCAGCCCACACCTTCAACTTTATAGACATCGACCAAGAGCTTTCGTAGTCCCTTGCTCTCGTGGCTGCTCATAATCCGGGTTTTGATGACATCTACGGGAGAACAGACAGTCGTGGCCACGAATCCAGCCAAGAAAGAGGCGGAGAAATGCGTGGTCAGGTTATCGGTCAACTGTGTATGTTCGATCAAAACTCGCTTAAATCCGTCATAAGAAGCGAGCTGACTCGTGGTCATTAGCACCGCCCGCATACTATTCGGCCAAACACCTCTAAAGAGACTCTTCCACCCTTCCTCCCTCGTCATTCGTACCAGACCATCAATGGCATTCTTATAATTCCTCCTCCCCGCCTCGGGAAGCGCGGCGTCGTGCTGCATGCGTACATTCAGCACATCCGCGGGATTCCCTGCTATGCCGCCTAGGAAGCCCGAGGCAGATGCCATAGCGATGAGGGCTGGGAATGAGGGGGAAGACTTGGGGGTCGTGAGATCGGCTTTTAGTTCTTCGTAGACGCCGAAGCGGGTTGTGGAGTAGGTCAACTGACGGAGGAGGGAGGCGGAGAGGCCGCTGTAAAGTCCGAGGAGGGATTCCTGTTTGAAGACGTGGATGAAGGTTCCTATCATCGTGCTTGGGGCGTTCCCGCTGCGGGTTTGGAGGCGGACCTGGAGATGGGGTATATGTTAGTTGTTGGTTTGAAGAGCGGTTGATAATGTTGGCCGCGGGAGAGGGGCTGTTACTTTCACTACATGATGATTAGCAATTGAGCAGGCACAGAGACACCCGGGATTTCTTACCAAGATCCAGAGGATGCGTCACACATGCCGCGAAACAACTCGCACTCCCACCAAACCAGAACGGATATCTCAGATGTGCTCGTTCCCAGGCCTTCTTTCGCGACAGCTGCGTCTGCCGCTGCGGCTTCGACACACTCGCGGAGGACATGATGGCGGTGGCTCCGAGTCGAATTGAGGAAGCATTCCGCGTCAAAACAATATAATCTGGAGGGGTAGGAGGGACGAGTATATAGGATCGTAGGTGGAGAAGAGGACGAAGGAATTCAAAAACGTAAGAAGTGCTGGCTCGGGCCTTGCAAAAAAGGCCGATAGTCGCCGTGCTTTTCAAATATCACGGGCGAGGGAAAGTGGGTTCCGATCAGGTTCACGATAACGGTGATTCTTTTGGCTTCCGATATCCTAGGATCCAGCCCGTGAGTGAGCTGAAGAGAGAATTCTTATCTACATCTTGCACATGGGTTTTGGTGTTGTTTTATGTCCGGTATCATATGGAAGCTGGGAGCGAGTCCGGCTTCAGCGCGAAGTTATTTTCGAAAGTTCGTCATCGCGCATCGCAGCTCGGAACGGAAGATCTCATGAGCCTAAATTGTCGCTTAAGCTTCCCTTTTGGTGGTGAGGCTTCTTCGAACCGACCTTCAACCCTTCAAACCTTCAAAATGAGGTCGATTGCCGGAAGACAGCGGCTATCTACTGCCAGGGATGTATTGGCGGTGTTCACTGGCCTGGCGACTGCCTCTTCTCGGAGAATTGGTGTTTTCTGCGAGTGTCGGTACAAATCCACAGGTTCGTTCGCATGACTATGTCAATGAGTGACTACTGACGAATTGTAGGGAGTGCATTCCCAGGTAAAGTGAAGCTCGGCGACAAGACATATCAGAAAGACAGCTGGTTCAACGTGCCCGACTCGATTGCGACGTCGATCGATCGTCAACTGCATACCACGAACGATCACCCCATTTCCATAACCCGCTCGATCGTCGAATCAAAGTTCCCCGCGCCAGCCTTCAAACACTATCATGACTTCTTCCCAGTCGTTAGTACACATGAGAACTTCGACTCTCTAGGCTTCCCTGCGGACCATCCGGGGCGGAGTAAGACGGATACATATTATGTGAACGAGACGACGGTGTTACGAACACATACAAGCGCGCATGAACTCGAGATCTTCCAGGCCAAGGAGAGCGATGGATACACCATTAGCGCAGATGTATACCGTCGAGATGCAATTGACAAGACGCATTACCCTATCTTCCACCAGATGGAAGGCGCTCGGCTGTGGGATCGGGAGAAGGTCGCTCATGGGGATATCGCGAAAGCGGTCTGGGAAGACGTCGAGAGGTTACCGAAACACCATATGATTGTCGAGGACCCGAATCCACCTACGCACCCTGAGAGGAATCCATTACAAGCCGGACATGCGCCGGAGGAAGCGGCGGCGATTGCAACACATCTCAAGCGGTCATTGGAATTGATGGTCGTGGAGATTTTCTCGAGAGCAAAAGCTGCGGCGATGGCAACGAACCCAAACTACCACGACGAGCCATTGAAAGTGCGATGGGTCGAGGCTTACTTTCCCTGGACGAGTCCATCCTGGGAACTCGAGATCTACTGGCAAGACCAGTGGCTAGAAGTCCTGGGGTCTGGGGTGGTCCAGCAGGAACTTCTACAAAAGGCTGGAGTACCTTCAAAGCTAGGGTGGGCGTTTGGCCTTGGATTGGAGAGAATCGCCATGCTCCTCTTCGAAATCCCAGATATCCGCCTCTTCTGGTCCCAAGACCCTCGCTTCCTCTCGCAATTCACAGGTGTATCTGACGACCTGGACACACTCAAGAGATTCATCCCCTTCTCCAAATACCCAGCATGCTACAAAGACGTTGCATTCTGGCTTCCCCCGGCCTCATCCTCCACCACTTCCGCAGCAGGGGGCCTCGCACCCCCGCAGGCGTTCCACGAGAATGACATTATGGAGATTGTCCGAAATATCGGAGGCGATAATGTGGAAGATGTGCAACTGACGGACGAGTTCACGCATCCCGTGAGTGGGAGGAGGAGTTTGTGCTATAGGATTAATTATCGGAGCTTGGAGAGGACGTTGACGAACGAGGAGGCGAATCGATTCCATGAGAGGGTGAGGGGGGAGCTGGTCAAGAAGATGGCAGTGGAGCTGAGATGAGGTGGCTGGAAATGGCTGGAAAGATATGGGGTGTGTAAGAGTGGCTTCTGTCCGGAGGTATCAAAGCATGAGATGTAGAATATTGTACGATATGGCATGAGGCATCCCCCATCCTATCCACCCCGCCATCACCTGCCGTTCCCTAGCCAAATCGCCCATGTGGTTCCTCGAACGTCTCGCCATGGGGATTCGCGACGAGGGACAAGTCCCTTTTCCCAGTTGCTTCACCTCGCCTCCGTCCCTCCCCATACTTTACGGTACGTCCGGTGCGCACTCGCTCCTCCCCTCGTCTGAACGTGGATCTGACCGCGGGGTCGTCCTGTCCTGGCCGTCGTCCTGTCCTGGCCGTCGTCCTCCGTACGTACAGTACGTCCCACCAGTCCGCGCAGGACGTACTGTCGGTCATCCACGCCGTCCACCCCGGACGAGCACCCCGACGACGAGGGAGCCGCGCCAAGATCTGCAGCGGGTGGAGATCAGGGTCGGTCTGGAGGACGAAGTGCAGTCCGGAGGGACGACTGTACGTACAGTACAGTACAGTACAGTACAACGTACCAGTACGCGGTGCGGGCGAGGTTCTCGTATGTCGGGTGGGGTGAGTGAGTGCGACTGGCCGTGGACACTGGTGTATGGTATGGTATGGTAGGGTAGGGTAGGTTATGGTATGGTATGTATGGTATGGCAATATGGTGTATGGTATGGTATGGTATGGTATAGTATGGCAATATGGTATGGTATGGACGGTATGGTATGGCAATATGGCATGGCATGGTATGGCATGGACGGGTCTGGCACGCCATGCGGGCTTGCTCCCAACTCCCCCCGCATGAAATGCCGTGGAACGGTTTGAGAGAGGCGCGGAGAGCGAGGGAGAGGGAGCGCTCATGGCCTCATGGCCTCATGGGCCATATGATGAATTGTTGCGCGGTGGTCGGACTCGGCTACGGGTCAAGGGGGGAGGAGTACAGACCGCACATCACCGTCCTGTACAGTACGGAGTAGGGGTGCCCATACTGTACGCGAGAGCGAGAGCAGGCGCGCGTGGTCGTTGGTCCGTCCCCAGCAGCACCCGAGGAATACCGACGCGCTGGTCTCCAGGAGAAGGTGGGATGGAGATAGATTGCAGCGCCGCACCGCACATAAAGTAGGACGCACATACAGGAGCTCGTGCTCGTGGGAACTGGAACTTGGGCTTGGGCTTGGGCTTGGGCTTGGGCTTGGACTGGGAACTGCGAGGTCCCTCGAGGCTCGAACTCGCAGCATAGCCGGGTTGGGCCTCGGGCTGGGAGGGAGCTCGTTCCGCCTTCGTCGCGACTCGTGGGCCGAGTCGTGGGGCGTGACTTGCGTCCGTCCTCCGTCCGTCCTCCGTGCTGTGCTGTGCTGTACTGTACTGTACTGTCCGTACGAAGCTGTACGTACCGTACCACGCCCCAGCCTTGCGCCTTTACCCCGTGGGAAAGAACAGGCCACCGCCCTTCACCAGAATCACGAGAACCACCACTGGTGACCATGCCCCGTGCTCCGCAGCCGCTGCGCTCCTTCCTGTCCTCCTCGTCCCAGGCGAGAAGAACGGTGCCTCGCTTGGGTGGCAGCACTTTCGCCTCTCGGTCGCACTGCAACCCCGCCGATCCCTTGTCCGCATCGCTCCTCCCTTCCCTCACCCCTTCCCTCACCCCTTCCCTCACCTCCCATCCTCTCCTCCCCCATCCCCCTCCACAGTCCCCCATCCCCCGGTATGCTCGCTAAGGATCCATGCTAGCGTGAGAGTCACGCACAAAGCCTCTCCTCGTCAAACCTTCATTCCCTTTGGAGCCGATTGCCCCGTCCAACCTTGGGAACGCCGACTTTCGGGTGGGAGGATGACGCTTGCCCAGACCAACCTCCATTCGACCATTCAAGAGAGCCAGCCATTCAGAGAGCCAGCCCCTTCACAGAGCCAACCCGTTCAGAGAGCCAACCCTTCAGAGAGCCAACCATCAACCATTTGGGGAGCCACCATTCAATCCTTGGAAGAATAGCCTCGTCCTGGCCCTTCCACCAGACCTCGACGTCCCTTTGCCCCGAACTTAACAACAGCCCGTCCGTCCCTCCTCCCTCCTCCCTCCTCCTGTCCTTGATCCCATCATTGAAAGAGTGCCTCCGTGGTTTCCTTCTCCTCTCACTCTCCATCTCCATCTCCATCTCCAATACTTCCTTTCGCTGTCTACCTCGATCCCACAGCGTGCCTTGTTCCTGTCCAATTCCATCCCTTCCCCTCCCCATTGTCGACTCGGAGCCCATAGCGGGGTAAGGATTCCGAGAGCGTGCTGGTGTACTCCGGCGACACGACATCTTGTCTTGATCTTTGCTTCTTCCAGGCGACTACCAAACCAGCCATCATGTCTGAAGGTGCAGTCAAGCCCAGCAACCCGGTGGTTGCGGAGGCTCATGAAGTCGATACATTCCGTGAGTCCACCCTGGTCGAGAATGCGAACCCCGCGCTGACGTCGTGACAGATCCCCCAGAGAAGATGTTTGCCAGTAAGTAGACCCCAGAAGCACTTCATCCCCCTAGTTTCGGGGCTCAATCGATCTCTCTGACCATGCGCAGAACATCCCAGCAAACCACATTTGAATGGTACGTCATGGACTCAATCTTTTAGCCCAATGAAAGCTTATAATGATCTGTAGGTCTCGAGGAGTACCAGACGATGTACAAGGAGTCAATCACCGAGCCAGAAAAGTTCTGGGCCAAGTTGGCACGCGAGCTCCTGACCTGGCAAAGGGACTTCCAAACGGTTCATGCCGGGAGCTTCACCAATGGCGACAATTCGTGGTTCTTGGAAGGTCAGCTCAATGCCTCCTACAATTGTGTGGACAGACACGCCATCAAGAACCCCGACAAGCCGGCGATCATCTACGAGGCCGACGAAACGACCGATGGTCGAACGCTCACATACGGCGAGCTTCTTCGAGAGGTCTGCAGAACCTCCTATGTCCTCAAGCAGATGGGTGTGAAGAAAGGAGACACGGTCGCCATTTACCTGCCGATGATTCCAGAGGCTCTGGTTGCTTTCCTCGCGTGTTCCCGCATCGGGGCCGTTCACTCGGTTGTCTTTGCTGGATTCTCGGCGGATTCTCTCCGTGATCGTGTCATCGATGCTCAGTCGAAGGTGGTCATCACGACTGACGAGGGCAAGCGAGGTGGGAAGTTGATTGGCACGAAGAAGATCGTCGACGATGCCCTGAAGCAGTGCCCAGATGTCACCCACTGCCTGGTCTACAAGCGAACCGGAGCTGAGGTTCCATGGACGTCAGGAAGGGATTGGTGGTGGCATGAGGAGGTCGAGAAGTGGCCATCTTATATTGCCCCCGAGGTGATGAACTCGGAAGATCCACTCTTCCTTTTGTATACGTCGGGCTCCACAGGAAAGCCAAAGGGCGTCCTGCACTCGACCGCCGGGTACTTGCTCGGAGCTGCGTCTACCGGCAAGTACGTGTTTGATATCCACGATACCGATAAGTTCTTCTGTGGTGGTGATGTTGGATGGATCACTGGCCACACATATGTAGTGTACGCTCCTCTATTGCTGGGGGTCGCCACGGTTGTGTTCGAGGGAACCCCGGCGTACCCGAACTTCTCGAGATATTGGGATGTGATCGAAAAGCATGAAGTCACACAATTCTACGTGGCCCCGACCGCCTTGAGACTTCTCAAGAGAGCAGGAGACGAGCATGTCAAGCATCAAATGAAACATCTGAGGGTCCTGGGCTCGGTGGGGGAACCAATCGCCGCCGAGGTCTGGAAATGGTATTTCGAAACCGTGGGAAAGGAAGAAGCACATGTGGTCGACGTGAGTGACCCCACGGGACGTTCCTCTCCTCTCCAACCTACTAACGCAGCGCAGACATACTGGCAAACCGAGACCGGCTCACATGTCATCACACCGCTGGCAGGCGTCACCCCAACCAAACCCGGAAGCGCCTCCCTTCCATTTTTCGGTATCGAGCCTGCGATCATCGATCCCGTCTCCGGCGAGGAGATCCACGGGAACGACGTCGAGGGTGTGCTTGCCTTCAAGCAGCCATGGCCGAGCATGGCTCGCACGGTATGGGGCGCGCATAAGAGATATATGGACACGTATCTGAATGTCTATAAGGGATACTACGTAGGTTGATGTGCACCGTGCCGGAGGTCGTTGATCACTAACCTCATTCGCAGTTCACGGGGGACGGAGCCGGTCGTGACCACGAAGGATATTACTGGATTCGTGGCCGGGTCGACGATGTGGTCAACGTCAGTGGACATCGATTGTCAACCGCAGAGATCGAAGCGGCCTTGATTGAGCACCAAGCTGTTGCCGAAGCGGCGGTCGTCGGCATCACGGACGAGCTCACCGGTCAAGCCGTGAACGCCTTCGTGGCGATCAAGGACGGCCATGAGATCAATGATCAGCTCAAGAAGGACCTGATCTTACAGGTCCGGAAGAGTATCGGTCCCTTCGCCGCGCCCAAGACCATCTTCGTCGTGCCGGATCTCCCCAAGACACGAAGCGGAAAGATCATGAGGAGAATCTTGAGAAAGATCCTGGCCAAGGAGGAAGACCAGCTCGGCGATACATCCACGGTAAGTCGGCCCGCCCATTCGGCCACGAGAGATTTGCTAACCGAAGCGCAGCTTTCCGATCCCAGTGTCGTCGACAAGATTATTGAAACCGTTCAAGCCTCGAGGAAGTGAAGCGGGACACGTCCTCTGCTCGCGTATGCCTGCCAGACGGGGGATCCGATGGAGGCTTTGATGGGATCCGACACTGCTTTCTGGTTTTGGCCGATTCAGGATTTCCTCTTTCGAGGGCTGCTGGGTGCAACCCTCTATCTGTATTCCAAATTATCTAGTATATTACCTGGTCATAAAACGGGCACAGCTTTTAACATATGGCACGTCCCTCTGCCGGGCTTTACAGGTTGTCTACGCGAGCTCAGATGATCCGAATTTCCCACCATACCTCGGTCCTCCATCAAGCCTAGACCATCACTCGTACATCCATTTTCATTCTCGAACGAAGCATTCCCTCACCTCAACGGGATGCAGATAGGCCCTAGATGCAGACGTGCCCGCCTTTTGGGATACCCCTCGGCAGCGGTAAGCAGGTTGCAGATGAAGGACGCGTTTTTTGGGATCTAAGCCACCCACGAACAGCTGAGATGCGTGAGTTTCTTTGGAATCCAAAATCCACGTAGGCCAAGGAAATGCCGTGACCTGGCAGTTGAAATGTACGCCGAGCCGGCGATGTAAATCCTGGTCTCCTTTGGTTGATTTGAGGAAGTTGGGCTTGTGATGTGCGTGGACGTGGAGTCGTGAGTGAGTGAGTGAGTGAGTGTCCTGAGTGAGTGAGTGGGTGTCCTGAGTGAGGAGTGAGTGTCCTGTGTGAGGAGTGAGTGTCCTGAGTGAGTGAGTGGGTGTCCTGAGTGAGGAGTGAGTGTCCTGTGTGAGGAGTGAGTGTCCTGAGTGAGTGAGTGTCCTGTGTGAGGAGTGAGTGTCCTGAGTGAGGAGTGAGTGTCCTGAGTGAGGAGTGAGTGTCCTGAGTGAGGAGTGAGTGTCCTGAGTGAGGAGTGAGTGACCTGAGTGAGTGCGTGAGCGAGTGAACACTGAGCAGCCAGCCAAGACGACCAAGGAGGTCAGCCAAGAGATGTCGTCGGCGGTTTTGGTCGGCCGCACAGCCCCTCGATCGAGGGAGGCGTGCGCGGCTTCGTGGCTTGGGGCTTGGGGCTTGGGGGCATGCAAGTTCACTTGCGGAGTACCGAGCACAGTTCGAGGTCATTTGAGATGTCCTGGTTGAGGGTACTTTACTGTGCTGTGCTGTGCTGTGCTGTACTGTTCTGTACGGTGTCGTCAGATTCGCGGGCATGGCATCATGGCAGGAGCGAGAAATACAAGTACGGAGGTACAGGACGGTACAGGACGAAGTGAGTACTAACGAGTAAGTCAGGGTGCTTAGGCGGAATGCATTTCTACTTCGCACAGCACTGTACGGACTTCGTACTACTTATTCGCACCCCGATGCGGGTATGTACAAAGTACAGGGGTGAATAGATGTAAATTGAGGTCATATCACCTGATTTTACAAAGGGCCTGCCTGCACCACCAATCAATCGCCTGGTGAAGACGCCTCTTGACGCTCCGCTATTGGTCAGATGCCATCGCGTCATTTTCGCTTGGTAGTACGTAGTACGTCGTACAGTACGTACTATGTAGGTGCCGAGTGCTCGAATCGGGGCACCAATGGAGGGCAACCCCTATTTCTATGGTCGAGAGGGAGATGTACCGAGTGCGGCACCGTATCCGTACGCGTAGGTAGGTAGGTAGGTAGGTAGGTACTCGGTCGCGAACTCCAGAAAGTCGAATCCCGCCTCGCCTCGCATCCGTCCCATCAGGGTTGGCGGTCTTGGAGAAGCGGGACTCTTGGAGAAGTTAGACTCTGGGAGAAGCCGGACTCTTGCTTGGTCTGGGCGTACTGGACGTAGTCCTGTACTCGTTCTCCGTCGTTCGCGAGTCGAGACGAGAGGAGACGCGCGGGTGTGGTTGATTGGCGTGGTGGCCGTCGCCGCCGTGGATGATGAAACGGGCGACGGGGCATGCTGGGAGGGCGATTTAGGAGGCGCGGAGGGCGCGCGGGCGTGGCGGCGTCAGCTGACCGGCTTGGGGGTATCGTGCGTTTAGGGTGGCATCGTGGGACGGCTTCGGTTCTTAACGCCTTCTAGGGAGGAGTTAAGAGGGAGTTAGGGGGTTGGGCTCGTGAGCTCGGGTGGTTCATCGCGGTGGACGGAGGTTCCTCGTAGCGGTGGACCTTTGATGGGCTGGAGTCTGGAGAGTCGAGGAGGACTGCGGTTCGTTGGGGGGAGGGGGCAGAGGGGACAGAGGAGGGGCATGTCAGATTGCAGGTTCTCCGTCCATACGCAGTCGGGCGTGTGGTCACGGGCGGTGGGTTGAGTGCTCTCGACAAAGTACTCGGAACTCCGCACTACGCCTAGTAGAGGACGGGAGAGGGAGTCAAATAACCCACAGCCAGCCGACTCATTTCGCTCTCGACTCCAGAGTCAAGACTCGCTCTTCACCCACTCTTCACCCCAAGAACTCCAGGCTCGACTCAAACTGTCACTCGCTCTGAACCCCAAGAACCCCAGACTCGACTCCAGATTCAGGACTCGCTCTTAACCCTCCATCGTTCGCCTCGGAACCAACACGCAAGCCCGACTCCCGACTCCCGACTCCCGACTCCATCTTTCCCCTCTGAGCCTTACCGTAGCCTTCGCCTAGCCTTGGCCTCCTAGTCTTAAGCAACACTCGACACTCGAACTCATCCTCATCCTCATCTTTGAACGTTCGCCTCCTCCTGGCCCGAGTCCTAACCGACACTCGAACCCATCGTTGACCTCCTAGCCGACGTCTTACCCGACCCTCGACTCGACTCCTCTTCACGACGCGGCAAGGCCCTTCCTGTACACTCAACCCTCGACGCACGCGTCGTGATGATTTAGACCGGCCGATCTCTTGCACCTCTCCCTTGGGTGTCTCAGTCGGAATTATTGACGGCGTCCGTCACAAGTCAGGCACCATCTCAGGCCCGACCGACCGACAGACTCTCCGTCCGAGACGACTCTTACTCCGTACTTACTATACCGCCGCCGTCTCCACCGCAGCAACGCGAAGGCCAATCCAGAGCCACCCAGTCTCGGCTCCGCAGAGCCCATGGTCGTTTGACTCGTTTCAGACGGCCCTTTCAGCCCCTGGATACGGTCACACTCTGACTTCCCCAAGCAGCAACGTCAAACCACAAACAAACTTCCCGCTCAACCTCCATCTCCACCTCCATCCATCTCCAACTCCCTCTCAACCTCCTTCTCCAACTCCCTCTCAACCTCCTTCTCCAACTCCCTCTCAACCTCCTTCTCCACCTCCCTCTCAACCTCCTTCTCCACCTCCACCTCCACCTCCACCGTCGCTCTCCACACCCCACGGCTGGCATTATTCGCTCGCTCTCCCTCCCTTCGCTGGTCGACACATCAATTCCAATTAATACAATTCCTCCGCCACCGTCCTTCGCTTCATCCGACCAACGAGACGACCCCCGATCGCTCGCTCGCTCACGTAATTCTAAGGAGGCTGCGGGCACGCACGTCCGGAGAGGAGGACCAACATCAGCGAGCCCATCAGGAGGGTACCACAAACCATCTCCGGAGCCGCTGCCTTCCCCTTAATTATACACGCACACGAAGACCATGAGACTCTTGAACAGCATAGCGGCGGCCATCGTCAGCGCACTCTTGTTCGCGACTTCAAATGGTGAGTGCAAAGATGCCGGCGGCCCGTGTTCTCGTGAGATCCGAAGCTGACACCACGCCTCCTGAGTAGCACATTCACAACAGAGAGATCCCATCACATACCTGTCGCCCGTCGACGATGCGAGGATACACACCCCGTCGAATCGAGCGCACGCGGCGTCGGAATTCTCCTTGACGTTCAGCATTCGGCATGGGAGAGAAAGGATAAAATTGGTGCTCTCGCCGAACCATAACATCCTGGGCGATGGCGCGACGGTGTCCTACATGGCGGCGGATGGATCGTTGACGCATCAGGAGCCGCTGGAGAGATCGGAGTATCGGGTGTTCAAAGGGCATGCGATGGTTCAGCACGGCTCCGAATGGTTCAACGTGGGTTGGGCGCGAGTGATCGTTCACGAAGACGGCGCCGAGCCCATGTTCGAAGGCGCGTTCCGAGTCGAGGGGAACCACCACCACATTCAGACGGCCGTGCATTATAATCAGACGAAGCACCCGCTGGATCCCGTGGCGAAGGATATGGGCAAGGACTACATGGTGGTATGGCGGGATTCCGACATCACCACGGGGCTGAGTGAGGACTTGGAAGGCGTCCTGCATGGCGAGATGAAGAGAGAAACTGGACAGTCGCCTTCGTGCTCCGCCGATGGGTTGAGCTTCAACTCCCAACCCGATCATCCCGTATTCCGAGCCATGAGAAAGCGAGACGATACTCACTTCGGTTCCATCTCAACCCGATCGATCTTGGAACGCCAGAATGACATACAGCTGGGAGGGAACTCTGCCGGGGTGAACTTGGCCGCCACCGTTGGGCAAACCAACGGCTGTCCAACGACTCGAAGGGTGGCCTTGGTCGGTGTGGCGACGGATTGCACGTACACGGCCGGTTTCAACTCCACCGAGTCCGTTCGTCGTAACATCATCCAAGTCATCAATGCCGCGTCCACCCAGTACGAAGACAGCTTCAACATCACCCTTGGACTTCAGAATCTGACCATCAGCGATGCCAATTGTCCTGCGACACCACAAGCGGCCGCTCCGTGGAATATAGCATGCAGTGACAGCGTGAGGATTCAAGACCGACTCAACCTCTTTTCAGCATGGAGAGGCGCTCGTCCGGACAACAATGCTTACTGGACTCTCCTCAGCACCTGTGCAACTGGCTCTGCTGTAGGCCTGGCCTGGTTGGGACAGGCTTGTGTGGTCACCACCCAAGTTGCTTCCTCGGATGGTGTCAATGAGACCGTGAGCGGAGCGAACGTGGTGGTTCGAACCAACACCGAATGGCAGGTCGTGGCCCACGAGACCGGTCATACCTTTGGCGCGGTTCATGATTGCGATGCTTCCGCGTGTGCCAGCGGGAACACTGTGGCATCTCAGCAATGTTGCCCACTCAACGCCCAGACCTGTAATGCTGGCTCGGCGTTTATCATGAATCCCAGTACCGGACCGAACATCTCGAAGTTCTCGCCCTGCACCATCGGAAACGTGTGCTCGGCCATGGGCCGAAATAGCGTCAGGACCAATTGTTTGACCGCCAACAAGGACATCACCACCATTACCGGTAGCCAATGTGGAAATGGCATCGTCGAGTCTGGGGAAGATTGTGACTGTGGTGGCCCAAGTGGATGTTCCGGCAATCCCTGCTGCAACCCCACGACATGCGAGTTCAATACGAACGCCGTTTGCGATCCTAGCAATGAAGACTGCTGTTCAGCCCAGTGTCAATTCCAAGGGTCTGGTGTCGTCTGTCGAGCGTCCAGTGGAACCTGCGACCCTGCGGAGACATGTAGCGGTACTAGCGCAACTTGTCCAGCAGACGTCAGCTCTCCAGATGGTATGTTGAGCCTTGACTCTCGATGTGAAATCCCTCGGCTAACATTCTCTCAGGACAATCTTGCGCCACCAACGGAACCACATTGACTGGGCTGGTCTGCACCTCGGGTCAGTGTACCTCTCGTGACCTTCAGTGCAAGACTTTGATGGGTTCCTACACCCAAGGCAACGATACCTATGCTTGTTCTCACTCTGGTTGTCAAATCTCCTGTGCCTCGCCTGAGTTCGGTAGCAATGTCTGCTATTCTATGCAACAAAATTTCCTCGATGGAACCTCCTGTCAAGGTGGAGGGAAGTGTTCGAATGGAGAGTGTCAAGGCGCCAGCGTTGGCAAGGAGATCAAGAGCTGGATCGACGATAACCGAACTTTGGTCATTGCGCTCGCCTCCGTGATTGGTGGTCTCATCGTCATTGCCATCCTCTCCTGCTGTATCAGCCGTTGCCGGCGGGGAAGACGCGTCAAGCCTGCGAAACATCAAAAACCGCTCCAGCAGAACAGTTGGAACGGTAGTGGTGACGGAGGGGGACACTGGAATCAAGGCCACTCGAGACGTTTACCCAGTGGAGATCCTAACGGAAACTGGGGGCCAGATGGCAGGTGGAGACCACCACCTCAGCCAACCTGGCAACCGCAGCCAACGGTTCGGTATGCGTGAGCTTCTGGAACATGGGAATCGGCGTTTTAATTCGTGTTTTTCGTTCTCCCGCCACGAAGGGAGGAGTTCATTGCGGCGTCTCGGTCTGGGCATGGCCTCGCATATACGTGCGTGAATGAATGAAGGCCTTCTGCATTGGGTTGGCATATATGAGCGGTTGGATACAAAGTGCATTGCAGGGCAGGGCAGGGCAGCGTCGGTAGATCGTACTGCGGTTAGTGGACGTTTGTCGTCGAAGAGAAATCATTGGTGAGGCCGTCATGGAAGTTAGATGTGAAGGAAGCTATTTGTAGGTATGTAGATAATTTCGATGGAGGGGAGAGCGGGTACTGTGTATATTGTGCATAGGGAATATACAGGGTATATACAAATGGCCTCGGTCGCTCTGATGGGTCTTTCTCATGACTCTTGATCTCTAATGAAAAGAGGCTTGTTGCGTGTGGTGATGAGTGGACGCATGGTTTGGCACGAAGATGGATAGCGCAATATTCTCCTGGGCCGAAAAAACACCAGCAGGGGAGAAGGACAGCACGTACTTACTAATTAAGAAGAACATGAGATCTCACATCCCATCCCATGGTCTGAAGAGTCCTCCTCTGCATCCGTGGACGGGGGGAGGGGAATGGAGGCTAGAACGAAGGAGTCGACCTTGCCGACGGACACGTGGATATGCGTCCGCCCCTGACGGCGTGGGATATGTAAGGTGAGGCTCGTCAGCGGATTTGCCGGGTTATTCTTCTCATGTGAGGAGCGAGCACGTAGGAGAAGTGTGGACAAAGACTCAGGGTCGATTGATTGTGTATCATTTCCTCTCGGTGGCCAAGTGAAGCAGCAGCACCCGGCCACACGCGCCGAGCAGCTCATTCTGCAAAAGCTCTCCCGCTCAACGCCAAATAGAACCCACCACCTGACCTTTCACTTGTGTGGTCTTGTCCTTAATAACCCACTGACTTTGTGTAACCCTCCCTCATCACCATAATATCACTCTTATGGGTGTCTCAAAACCAGAGAAGCACCATGCCATGTCAGAAAAATCGCCAGCCAACTCCAAAGCAAAGCAAACTCCCCTCCCTAGCTAGTAGTCTCGCCGGACTCGCTCAGAATATGTGTACATCCCTAGACAAAGCAAAGAGCACATGAGATTTCCAACTCCTGCTAGAGAACAGTGGTATCTAGCAAACGCCAATTATTCCCATGAAGAAATCGCCTAGTAGAAAGAAGCGTAAATGAAATTAGATGGGACTGGGAACCACTAAATTCCCGGCAGTTTTGGGCCTCTCCAGTTCTTCTCGGGGTTCTTGAGGTTCTTCCGAGTCTACTCTTGTCAGCTTCAATTTCTCATCGAACATAGACACCAGTCTCTCGGAATATTGATCGAGGAGACCTGTCAACACCGTCTCGCTGATGGCCTTTGACTTCAGGCTTCTCTCCCCCAACGCCATAACAGTCAACCGCAGTTCCTGATCAAGCTCTTTCATCAACTCGTCCTTGACCGGCTCAGAAGACAACAGCTTCTTACGATAACTGCGCAGCGTACGGCAAGCAGATTCCGTGGCTTGATTCAGTGAGCCATACTCACTAAAATTCCCTGTCGCTCTAGCCCTACCCCGCGAGTCATTGAGTGACGCGAGGGAAGGCCTTCTCATGTCTTTGACCTTGGGGCTGGGGGGACTACGGGATCGATTTCTGCCTGCATTTCGACGAACGGCCACATCATCAGAAGACGACGCGAAATGCTTCGCGCTTGAGACGGGTGGAGGTGGCGCCAGCGTGGGCGATTGTGTAGACAAACCATATCTTGATGTTTTCCGTCGTATAGTCCTCGGGGGACTCTTGTTTGCTGGGGAAGGCGATGCGCGTTGGAACTCAGCAATTTCTGCCCTTGAAAGCACCCGCCGTAGCGGAGGGCGAACCGCAAGCACATCTTTCGGTTGTGCTAGATCACCAAAAGTACTAGGGCTATCCTGCGACTCTAAAGGTTCCACGGGTTTCGTTGCTGAAAGGTCCCAAATCATGATTGTGCCGTCGATGCCAGTGCTAACGAGGGTCTTCTGATCCGAATCGCTCGTTTCCAAAAGAGCGACATCCTTCACACCACAAGTATGCCCCCACTCCTGGTCCAAGAACGCTCCTGTGTTCCCGTTATATACCCTCACGGACTTGTCGAAATCGCAGGTTCCAGCGAGAATGGTTGGTCGTGAATGTATTGTGCTCGGTTCGCCCATTACGAGCGCCCCAAGAGCAACGGTGTCTATGCCGTCATTGTCGGAGGCGCGAAAGGAACTGACTAGGCGGCCAGTCGCGATTTCAAAGGTTCCCACACTTCGGTCGGCCATGGAAACCATGATATTGCTAGCCTGGTCCCCGGAACACAATATCATTGATTTCGGGGCACTTTTGGTGGAGATGATCTTGAATGGAATAGCGGCAATTCCAATTTGTTCATCACCTGGGATCCTTACGATTTGCCTGACCTGAATATCCCTATTTGCTGAGCACGATATCAACTTCTCTCCGTTGTCTGCAAACAAAACGTTGGAGACACTAGCAGTATGCTCCGTGAGGGTCTGGACGAGAATCCATTGATGGGAGACAAGGCGAAACAGTTGTACGACCATGTCCCTCCCACAAGTTGCGAGCATAACCTCGTCTCCATTCTCGTGCAAGGCAATATCCAAGATGTCAGATGAATGCACTCTAGCTTCGAAAGTGGTGACCTTGCTAGAAGCATCAATGATGCGCAACATGCCGTAGGTATCGCCAGTTGTTAAAAATTTGACACCTTTTGAAGCCCGAACCACCAGGCACATATTAGTAAGGTCCTCCTGCCCAATAATGGATTTCTCAAGCGGTGTCTCCAGAGTTGCCTTGCAATTACCGTCGAGGTCCCAAAACACAATGCCTCCATCAGCTGACCAGGTGATAAAGGTAGCCGCTAGATGATTCGGCTGGGAGAGGATCTTCACCCCCAGAACAGCGTCCCCATGGGCCGGAAATGGTGTTCTCTTCTGGATTAATCCATCGTCCAAGTCAGAACTAGCATTTGTGATCTCTATCATTTGTTTCGAGTTGATCGTGATCAGATTTCGAGCGGCGTATCCCATAGCAAGCAGGTGGCCATCCTCGTTTGTAACCCCTTCGCCATCAAATGACACAGGCGACTCAGGAGGCGTGCTTGGGGTCAAGAGCTGGTCCAAATTCAGGGTCTTGAATCGTCCATCGCGCCCACCAATTCTGATTAGTCGTTCCTGGGTGTCGACAGCCATACAGGTGATTGGAAACCCCGTGGCCGCCACTTTCATTAGCTTTTGTCCTTCGCTATCGTCCAACATGCACACATCTCCTTTCTCTGAGCAAACAATGGCCTTTTTGGAAGATATCGTTGCGATAGTCGTAAAGGTCGCTTCGATTAGGGGGCCGAGTACAACATTTCGTCCAGAGAGGACCTTCGTCATCCCGATGGGCTGTGTTGGGGTTTGCTGCGGAGTTCCATCCAATGCAAACCGTTTTTGAGGCGACGCACTTCGAGGTTCGTCAATCCGCCATATTTTGATGTGTCGGGTACCAACGCTATACCATTTAGTTATGATCTACAGGGAAAAATAAGGAGCAAACTTACGTGACCAAGCTGTTGCCAAGCCACAACATTTGCTTGACGTTCGTCGTGCATTTCCCACTTGAATGCAGTTTTGTAGCACCTGTTCTTGGGTTGATGGCCCAAATATGTAGAAAGCCGTCCTGAGGTGTTCCTAAGCTAGCGAGGTACTTTTGATCGGGGCTGAAGGCAATGGCATTGACCCCATATTCATGCCCCGTCATTATCGCGAGAGGGGTGTCAGAAGAGCCTGATTTCAAGGAGAAGATGAGAATTCTAGGTTCGACGCCAGCCTGTCGTCTTGTTAGTGATTGTAGAACAATACGTGAATCAAAATCGCTACCTCGCCCACCGCCAAAAGGCTTCCATCCCGACTTATCGAGACGCTAGTCGCGGCCTTGATCTTGCCTTTGCCTGACCCAGCCTTCGAAATTGGCGTGTCCCAATCGAGATTGGTATGTGGTGTTGAAGGAGAGTAGGGAATGCCAGCCTCCCTGTAATTCGGGATCGCCCGATTTCGCCCGTCGTTCGCAACATTGGTAGGTGTGGAGGGACCGTTCGTGGGATTATTAAACGCATTCGAGGGGATAGCAGTTGGTCGTGCTCGAAAGAAGCGTTGTGTAGTATTTGAGTTCTCGTCAATATTGACTACGACCGTCGCGGCTCCTGCCGTGTAAGCGAATATTGGTGTAGTTGCAAGGGTATCGAACGCAGTTGGTGAAGAGACTGTCGTTCCAATGACCCTCTTGAGAGAAAGTCCGGATTCATATGCTCCCCGCGACTTGAAAGGTAATTTTGGAGTTCGCGGATAGGGAGAATTGGAAGGAGTCAGTTTGCTGTTTAGCCCCAGGCCCGTGTTTGCGGAAAAGTTGTTGGAGATCCTCGAGTTGCTGGGTGTGGACGACATAGTCAAGCCATGAGTATGGGACCAATTGACAAAAAATTTTGAGGAATCGAGTGGCCCGATCCTCAGCGATAAACGAGTTGGGTTTTCAAGGAGTATATCGGACGCGTTATGGTGAGTCCGGGACGGTGAAGTGGTGAAGAGAACATGGAAAGCTATTGTTTTGACGTTAGCTGGGAGTCCAAGCCAAGCTGGTGAGATACACAACGGAACGTTGTTACATGGGTATACGGACAGCGTGGGATCTGTATAGATCAAAGGTGAAGGACTGGATGGTGTCGAAAGCGACAAAGGCGGGAGGCGTCGAAGAGCAAAGTGAGGTTGTTGAACAATGGAACGGAAAAATCAAAGATGCTCACTTTGGTAGAGCTGCAGACGCGCCTCAGGGGTTGATAATAGCCCTTGTCAAAGGTAGCACGGTCCCCTAGCAACGGCTGCACAAGGACCAGTCATAAGACTCATCACACTAGAGCAATCACATATACTTCCGGTTCCGTCAGCTACCGAGGTGGCAGTACCAGAATAGGGGTGCAAATAGCAGGATAGCTAATGGACTCCTCCTCCTTCGGGCAAGCTTGCTGCAATGGTTTAGATTCTCGTTACGTACACCCCTATATCTGGTTCCGGTGGGAGCTGACGAGCTGACGAGCTGACTCGCTGAGGTTTGCTTATCGTTGTTGATATACGGAGTACGGAGTATGTAAAAGGATATTACTCGTTTCTCAGAGCAGAACATCCTCAATGCACTTGCTGTCCCCTGCTCCTATTGATACATGGCTTGATATATAGACAAATGATTTTATACAGATAGAGAGAGAGGTGGTGTTCGGCATGAAGGGCCCAGCAAATCATGCCCAGAACTAGACGTTGCTGATATGCAAGGCTCTAGGTTTATGGCAAGCTCAGAGCCTCGTCTCAAATAAATTCCCACGCTCAGGATTCGCCGCCGTCCGCCTTTCGACTCGTAACATGTGCAGGTTTTTCCACCGAAGAAACTCGTGAGCTCGTAGTGACGAGTTCATCCAGAGGCTCTTCATCCAAATATCGAGTAGGTATGTAGCTGGAGCTCGTAGTGACCAGTTCATCTAGAGGCTCTCCATCCAAATATGGATCAGGTGTGTAGCTTTCATCGGGTCGCGCAGTAGTGACCAGTTCCGGAATTCCTGGCTCTCCTTGGCCTATTTGATTGTGCTTCTTCCACTCTGGCTTTCCCCTTCCTATCCCCTCGTCTCTCCACTGTCTTGGAGGCTTTAGGCCCAACTCAGCATATCTACTCCAGACCCTCTCTCCCCTCCTAAACCAACGCATCTCACGGTTGATCTGTACATCGGCTGTAGGCTGCCACTTCGACTTCAGAATTCTGCGGATTGCTTCAGGCGAAACCTTGAATTGTTCTGCGAGCATCGCACTCGTGTATGTTTCGGGGTCTTGGGCATGTAATGCCCTGATTCCAGATATGGCATCGGGCGATAATCGCTTTTGAGGGTTCCAGCCATCTGGGAACTTCTCCTTCATAGCCGCTTTATGTGACTGCCACGACTCCTTCCTTGGTGGAACCCAATCATCCACAGTGGCTTCTTTTCTACCATCTCTATGGCCAGCTAGTTTCCTATGATGCACTGGTAACGGAGGCGAGCTGTAATGCTGGGCAAGGCTGGTGCTTTGGACCTTGGTCCGTCGAAAAACAGGTTCTAGGCGCCTCTCGTTTCGCGCCGATGGCTCTTTCTGGCTGTGAGACCGACTCGATTGTCGAGCAGGTGTTCTGGATTCTGGCAATATGGATCGTTGTCGATCTAGGCCTAATTCTACCGCAAGAGCATCTATAGCTTCAGGGGATACTTCTACTACGGCACTCTTTGCTGAATCGTGGGGTTTCGGGTTTGCATCATGTTTGCAATTGGCGATGCTGTTCGAATCTGACCTAGGTTCGGTCTGCGCGCCTGAAGAAGGAGCCTCGGAGGTCAACGTTGAATTCGTTCTGTGTTGCGGAGGAAGAGGGCAGAAGCTGGTGAAATTTCGCGAAACAGGTGCCGCCCGCGCCTTCTGGCTTGAAGTACTTAACAGCGAATGAGAAATGTGCAAGTCGACATGAGCAATGGTTTTGACGAACGATCGTAAAGTGTTGACATTGCAACGACAAGACATGGCAAATCTTAGTCTCTTCGAGTGAGTCGAGCGCTGAGAAAATGATACCAACTGCCCTGAGGAAGCAAGGTAAAATTTGGGTTAGTCAGCGGTCTTCGGTTAATCCTCGGCCTGGGATATTCTCTGACCAGAAGTGCCTTTCAGCTGATTTGTGGCAGCTTAAGCAACTGCAACTCAGAGGTTCGATGAAGGCATCCACTCTTGGTGCCGAACAAACCCTCGCGACCTTCAAGTCAAAGGCTTGCTATTATTCAGACTAATTGTATCAATCTCCAGGATTCTGGCGCGAACCCACTGGCACAAGTTTCACAATAGTGCTTCAACATCTCACTTCTACCAGTACAACAGATGAACAGGAGAAACTCGCTAAGGTCAGTATGTAAAGCCCGTTTGTTATGTCACGGTATCGCGCTCGAATTGCATTCGATTGTCCCTTCTAATCAGTGTACTGTATACTGACTATGAAGACATTCCAGATCCCAGGATTTTCTGCTATTATATGCTAAGCTACTTTAATCTGCTACAACGCTCTGTCTGAAGTGGTATTTGTCTCATCAAGCCTGGTTGCCGCCATCATCATCAGATATTATGTTCGGGTTTCCTTCTTCAAAACTCATCAGATAGGTGCATTGCAAAAACACAGCCTGGCATGCTTCTTGATATACTAGCTGATGTAAGATGTCAGAGTGTGTTCATTGGCAAGATGATGATCTTACTATTGGCATCAGGGTGATGATCTCTACGTAGTAGTGCTACTCGTTGTCGCCGCACTAGTCGTGATTGTACCTGTCCCTCCACCTCCGGTCGCTTTCGCAACAGTTGCCTGTACGATCTGTCCCGCCTTGTTGAATATGATATTGACCAACGCGCTAAGTGGCGAGTATGAATATTCTTTCTGGACATTCCCATTTGATAGTGTTTGGCTCTGGCCTGTGAAGGTCATGTTGTTCAAGTAGTTGCCGACGATGGTAGAGACTCCGCCAACTTCTTGGACGATATTTCCAAGATTGTCAACGAGGAACGAAAGAGTAGTTCCTCCCTGTGTTATCGAACCCAGTAAACCGTCGACGGCTCCGATAACATCGTCAACAATGCTCGTTACATTATTGAGGACATTGATCAGCAAGGGATTGAGATCGAGAGACTCAAAAACCCGATTGACGATATCCACCAAATGCCCGAGTCGCACTATGAGCTCCAATTGCGCTGAGACATCGGTTATGGTGAGATTGACCTGTTGGATCGAAAGAGCCACTCCTGCGTTGATTGTGACTAGGCCGGCGACCTTCGCGTTCAGATTTATGTCGGCTTGGAGTTCATCGACATCCAGCTCGATGCGACCAACGGAAAGATTTGGAACGTTTAGGAGAACATCTGGCGGCGTCGAGCCAGACGAGCCGGTGCTACTCGTGCCTCTTGTTGTAGAGGAATTAGAAGCGCGAGTGGTCGATCGTATTGACGAAGTGGCTGCACTTGTTGTTGGCGGTGTGTCTGTTGCGGACGGTTCTACTGACGTGCTTGTAGGTACTTGT
Source organism: Amylocarpus encephaloides (assembly GCA_019669835.1). Lineage (NCBI taxonomy): Eukaryota > Fungi > Ascomycota > Leotiomycetes > Helotiales > Amylocarpus > Amylocarpus encephaloides. Next base: position 40,182 of record MU251482.1, on the reverse strand, counting down.
GCGGACACGAATTGAAGCCAGATGAAGGCGAACACCACAATGAGGTTCAGGCGAAATGCCATCTTCGAGCGATGATTGCTAGATGGAGAAGTGCAACAATGTTGATAGCATCACGGCTATAGAAGAAGAGGGTTCCTGAGCATAATATCATAATCCTCCGGCTAGAATATTGGTGTGATCAAAGCTCCCGGAAGCTTCTTCCCACCCCAGCGAAAGATGTAGCATTTTTATGTGCAATCACGGTTATTTTGCCAACTATGTCATTATATAGGGGTGTTATCGAGAAAAACTTGGACACAAAGTTTCGTGTTCACGCTTGATATGCACCGCGGGAAGGATCGTCAGGGGTCATTATCGAATTTCCAACAGCCGATTCGCAAATCCCATCACACCTTATTTTAATTCCAAGGCATTTCCCCTGAATGTCCACATCGCGTCCCGCATTAAACGTTCGCTTAGTGACAGTGCCCTGCTGCTGTTCCATTAACAGACTTAAAAGGCCATGGCCATGGTTTTGGCGACTCCGGCCAGTCTTCTCAGGACTCCCACTTCTTAATTACTAGAGATGCAAGATAGAAGTCACTCAGATCCATATCCACGAGGTATGTAACTTCGAGTCCCGTCCTTAAGCCAATTCTCACAAAGTCTCACAGATAATAAGTGCCCGTTGCGCTTGGAATATGTCTCGCTTTCTCCTCCTCGTGGCTCTCCTCGTGCCCCAAGCCATCTTTGGTCAATACATTGGCTATAACCTCACACAGTCTGGAGATCCTGATTCGGCTGTTTACGATACAGCCGGTACGCCATCGAACTCGTCAACGACCTTTCCAGAGCCGGATGTATATCTTAATGCGACTGTTCATGTTGGCGAAATCAGCCTCCTGGTCACGAATATCACGGCAAAGGTCAATCTACAAGCCGAAGTTTTGAGTCTGCTGTCGTTCAACGCCGGGGTAGACGCATCTATTGATCGTGTGAGGCTTCTCATTCAGAATGTTGATGCGCACGTTATCCTGGAGGCAAGGCTAGCCAATTTGCTCTCGATGATCACGAACGTCCTGGATTGTAAGAAATTGAAGCGTTCCTTATACCTTATAATGCCCCCTCACCAGAGTCTCTCGCGATCCTAAAGAAGATTCTTAAAATCTCCTAGGTGAAAATCCTTGGGGCTCGCATATGCTAACTCACTGAACAGCGATCGACCTGAATCCCATCATCGCAACTCTAGGCCAGAGCGTTGGAGAAATCGTAAACACAACTACCGGAGCAGTGACAGGGGCAACCTCAGCAATCGAGCGTCGTTCCTACGAACTAGAGCACAATGTCCTCTACAGCATCAACGACTATTCAGGCAACACCCACACCAACCGCATCCTCGCGCAAGACGGAAGCGTCGTCGACCAAAAGCTCGACAATCATGGTGTCGTCAGTAGTACGAAGACAGTTGGAAGCTATCTTACAGACATGACTTTCAATGGATACAACGAGTCGGTTTCGAGAGGAGGTGCTACTAGGCTTGTGGAGTATGTCTATGAGCCTTTTGTCGGGCTTAGTGTGGTTAGTGGGATATTTACTACTGAGACAGGAAGTGTTGTGAGTACGCAGGTTTTGGCTGAGAGTGGTGGGGGTGGATCGAGTACGATTGCCGCCAATGAATAAGAGTCAGATTTGAAATGGACTATATGTCTCCTCAAAATTAATAGCTTTATTGCAGAACAGTCATAAACATTCTCTCAAGAGGCAATAGGGACGAGAAGTGGCATTTTTACAGGCACCTAGCTATGCAAATACCCCCTTGGAGTTTTCGGCTATGTTTGACTGTAACTGCATGCCCCTCAGTGGCAAGCATCGCGTTGGAAGTATGGCAGAACTCTCACAGATTCCACCCACAAGCTCGCTCACACGGCTTTGTGCTAAAGAGAAACAGAACTGCAGAAAAGGAATAGTTTTCATTCTATCGTTCGACCGTGTTCTGATTTCTAGCCCGAGATATTTATACAGTCAGGTTTTCTTGTGAGGTTTGAATTGCCCCCGAGACCACAACTTCCGTTTGGAATTTTTCTCTATTGCCGACGAATAAATTTTCTTGATTCTCCTCTGTGACTGAAGGGGTCCTCTTCGCCTGTATGGATTGGCCCCGACTTCGATGCCTACGATAGGAGGGCGATGATGAACCAGATGATGATGAAGATGGGGACGGGACAGCCGAGGGAGGAGCGCTTGGAGAAACCCTCCATGTTTGCGTTTGCCTAGCCATTTTTGGCCATGAGGATAGACTTCGCTAGAGGTGAAAAGAGCCATGGTTGTTACCCTCTGGATCACCATCATTGCAGTACTCGGGTAATGCTTCGAGATGGGATCGCATCTTTAGTGTTATTACCATTATTTTATAAGACGTCTGCCTCGACGCTTCCATAAGTTTGTAGGAGCACAGACAGTAGAGTTCACGCCGACTACAAAGAAAGTAGGATAAGGCTGTGGATTTCCTTTGTGGACTGATATATAAGGGTGAACACAAATATCTCATCCCTGCGGCTCAGCTGTGTAATAATAATAACTTACTAAGGCCTCGTTTGGATCAAATACTAACCGCTAAATACATGCTTTTGGGATACTAGTATTTCCGTATGCCGGCACTAGATTATGACGTTATAAATCGAGTTTTCTCGTGACCTTGTAGAAGTACTATTTATCGTATACACTTTACTAAAATACCCGCTATAATTTCAATCATTCCTCCTAAATCTTAATATCGCCACGATACTACTAAAAAAGGCCTACCGATCACGAAAGCTTACGCAAAAGGCCGCATCTGCCGAGCGCGCTGGGGTTATTAAAAGGCGAACGGAATATACAGAGAGACCAGCTTAAAGATGTACTTCATAGAATATTCCATGTATTTAATTAGTCGATTGTACCAATAGTTGAGGTTGCTTACCTTGATACTATATCACTCGATTTTTAGAACGACTCCTACAGATTACGATTCGAGGCAGGCTCGCCCACGATATACAAGAGAAGTTACGCCTTCTTATCTAGGTTAACTGTTCTTAAGGCTCGTAGATCGGTATTAAGCTGTAGATCGTTCAGGAGTTTACGAAAGGCTACTAGAGGTATACGGAGTTACTCTTAACATCGTCGATCGTAGTTAGTTCGAAGAAGGTTTTAAGTCCTATGGCGGCCCCTCCACGGTGCAGTACGTATGGCCTCCTTATCGTAATAAGTTTTCCTTCTAATACTAACTTCGTATTGCAAGGTTGCATACGTCTAGCGAGTGTGCCTGTTCCTGTTCTAGAAATGTTCTATGCCCAAGTGAGGGCTAGTACGCACACCCTATGCAGTAAGTTTAGACAGCTTTATTTCAAGATGCTTCTCGAGGGGAAAATCACAGCTACAACAAGAGAGGGAGGCAACGTATTTGAGAACTTGCGCGGGGTATGAGGTCTATGACATATGCCATCCAACAGGGGGGTTTCATCTTACACATTCACAAAGCATTTTGAATCTGTATTGACGCAAGATTACATTAAGCTACCCGATTCTACTGCCAACAGCCAATATACCAGGCTCCGTTGCTCCATTTCCCTAATTTTGACCCAAAATACATAAATCCGTACAAAACTGGGACAGTCATCTCTCTGCACTCTCCATCAACGCCTCAATCGAAATACACCCCCCTTTTCTCTCTCCCTCGAGGCGTCTGACTAATCCTTCTCTTTCTCTTCTTAAGAAATTTCTCCCTCCTAATCTCTGCCGCCGACTTCTCCTCTGGCTTTTCGGGTCCCTCTTTTCGCTCCTCTGCGGCACGCGCAGCCTCATCAGCATTTCTGATGTATCCCTCTTCGACTGCTATGATCTCCTTCTCCCTTTTCGACATTTTGGCGGGCAGGGTGAACACGGGATCAGCACTCGCCTCACGTTGCTGGGATTTGTGTTCTTTCTCGTCTTGTCGTTTCATTTGCTTTATTCGGGTCTTGTTGGGTTTACGGCCATTGGGGAGGGAGGACATAAATCTTTTTTAGGGCATGAGAGTTTGTCGGCTTCATTGTGTCCTCCGGCTTCTCGACCTCCTGCTTCTTTGTAGCCTTAGTATATACTCGCTTGTATGACTTCTCTGGCTCATTGTCAGAAGTGTCTCGGGCTGCATCTCGTGCGAGGTCGACTAGAGTGCCTTGAAACGAATTGTCGGCTTCCGATTCTTGAGTCTGCTTTGGTTGTGCAAACCCAAACATCTCGATGTATTCTTGAGTCACCGAACAGATGTTCGAGTCCTGTGCGTAAATACCCTGGGGGTTTGGAATTGTGGAGGACATGTTTAACTGTGCTGGGTGGTACTGATGTATAAGAGAATATTTATTAGAGCCTGGGTGTAATCTGAGTTTCGAAGTGCGGTTTGTAGAAAAAATTATGTGGAAGAAAGGGGGAGCAACGATGGGGGAGAGACCACTATATAGTATTCAAACATACTCTTAACACCGTGTGGCCTCCGCTGAAGTACCCACCATAGTTTGGAAAGATCTTAGTTAGTGGCCACAAGCGGGAAAAAGATTAGTCCGTCGGGAAAGAACGAAGATTAAAATCTGGAGTCTCGATTCCTGGCATGGTCTCTTTCTGATATCCGTTAAATCACTCATGACGAGTGCTATCATCTATTGAGGAAGATGAAATAAACTATCGCGATCATCGGGATACATGGCGTGCTTATGGATGATTTCTCTCTGACCAGGACAGATTTGCGTAGGGCAGTACTACAACTTTCGTAAGATCAGTTTTCGAGATTGATTTGATTTCACTTCACGAGTGTAATGTCTAGATACCTCCCTACACCCCCTTCATTTATCTATCAACTTCACAACCCACACGAAAAGCACTCTTGGGTGTTTACGGCGGTTATCACGGCCCTGATGTAAGTAAACCAAATATTTCTCAGCGCTTTGTGGAGATACAAGGTTTTGGCATACTTCGAGCTAGTTTTAGAAGTGACTAATCGACTAAGCAGCAATGGCATCGGCCATGTTCTTGGACTGTTAACTGGGAAGCCAATGACGTGATCTGTCGATGAGGGAATAGCTGTTGACCAATAAATGGCACTACACTCGAACTAAGGTTTCGTGAGTCATTAGTAGATGTATGTCGAAGGTTTGTTAGACTCTAGAGCTTCGTCGAGCATGGAACTTAGCCTGGCCACGAGGGGGGATTCGAACAGGTCTACGTTATCACGCAAGTGTGTAAGAGCGCGAAGAAAAGCTAAATAACGGACATACTTGCTTATTATTGTGGTTCTATCAAGGGTATGATGCTTGGACAGTATAATATACGGATCATATGGTAAAAGACGGCGGACCAATCTCAATTTTTGCTATTCGCCGCAGCAGCTTGCCGTTTAACCTTTTTGGCTTTTTTCTTAGCGTTTGGAGGTGCTTGCGGATGCTTTTGAGTAGCAGCACCTGATACACAAGGTGGGCTACCTCGTGTGCTCTTTCTCTTAGAGCCCTTTCTAGACTCCGGCGGTTGCAAAGGGGCTGCAGTAGCATTGCTGTTGCCTCTAGTCTTTCGTCCTTTGCGGCTGGGTCTTTCTGGTTTCTGTTGCGCAGGATATTCTCCAGACATCTGCTTAGGCGCATCATGCACGGAACGAGGGGCTATCATGTTGCCATGATAACGCCCTGTTGGATTCTCCCTTTGAGATGCGATGTTATACGAGATATTGTCCTCAGGGTATTGACGCTGAAATTGGTGATATTCGCGATTCTCATATGGAACGCTAAGTTGATGTCTAGCTGTCGCTGGAAACTGAATATTGCCATGTAGTGTTGGCGCCTTGTTAATCTTGGGACGTATGAAGTCATCCTCGCCATCGCTATCATCCATGGTAAATGGGTCGTTCTCCTTGCCCTTTCCTTTGATACTGAACTGCCTTGGCCTTGATTCCCCGATGGAATAATCAACGCCGGCTGATACTGCGCGATTTTGGCTTCTAGGGTCAACATACTTTCGTAAGTTCTCCATCGACCAAGTATAGCCTCCAGAGAGTAATTTACGTTTGTATAGCCCACACTCGGGCCCGAAGTGACCGGTTCCTCCGCAAGTATAGCAGTGAATAGGAATATGAGAAACTGTTTGTACCTCATCTTCTTTTGGCGTAAAGCTACGCCAAATGAAATGGCAGTCCTTTTCGAGGTGGTACCCTGAATTGCATATTTCACAGTTTCCTGCCTCAACATTTGTTGCCGCAAGCTTCTCAGTGCACTTTAAAGCTTGGTGTCCTCGTTTGAAGCACTTATTGCAACGTTGTTTCAAGGGACAGGTGAAGCTCGAATGTGTTCCCTTTGCACCACAATTTCCGCAATCGAGCACCGAACACCCCGTCGTAGAATGACCCTTGCCGCCACATGAAAGGCATCGAGTCCCAGAGCTACCACCCGGGAAGTATTTCTGCTGAAATTCCGGGTCTTCAGCGGGATCAAAGTCCTCATTGGCACCTTGATTGCCATCAACGTCAGAAGCCGATGTACAAGCCATTTCGTTGTAGTTATCAGAGTCGTCCTCTATAGAACCGTCTGTTCGAGTTATGTGCATATCATGATCAAAATTATCAGACTTCGAGCCTTTGGTTTGAGATACTGCTCTGAGATGATCGGATGGCAGAGGGTTTTCTTGTTTCTCTCGAGGCGGCACCGCTTTGATTTTGTTGTTGACGGTCTTTGAAGCCGTCTTCTGCTTTTGTAAGGCCATGGCTTTCTTGCTGGCCCACTTGAGAGTAAATGCTTGAGGTGCTTGGCAGGTATTGCCCAACGATGTAAGCGACAAACCAATGGCTGGAAGATGACCATACCAAAATGCAATATATTGGCGGAAGGCATGGCGGAGGTCCCCAGTTTCCCAGTTGTCTGTCCTATTCAAATTGGACATCAAGAATGCTGGAGCAAAGATGTTGAACGAGAAGTCTTGAAACTTGTATGGCAAGCCACGATCATCTAAGATAGGCGGATCCCTAAAGTAGCCACCCGTGAGGTACAGTCCTTTCCAATTCTCCGGTGGTGGATACGAGGGATAGAAAGTCTTCCCGTTTTGAATTGTTTTCGCAACCTCATCTCCATCCGGGAGAGGCCACGTTCTGGTGCTATTAAGTTGCAGCTCTGCTTCATTTGACATCACCTCTATACTCTTATTTGTTGAGTCATCGTTCTGTGAGGGTGCAGTTTTTTCAGCGATGATCTGAGATGTGACAGGTTGACTAATAGATGAGGAACTGTTCAGACCCGCTGCACTGTTATCCTTGGTGTTGACTAACGCATCTGCTGAGAAACTATGCCCCAGCTGAGACTGGGAAGACTTGGATCCTTTTTCCAGCTTCGTCCTGGTTCGCGACTTCTTCTTTCCAAATGAGGTTCGAAGCCCAGGCTGAACCCCTTGATTCCAGCCCAATAAAGAAGCCACTGATCCTTCTTCCTTGGAAGCCGAGGCAGTCTCATCTGATGCTAGATTAGACGCCTCTGAAGGAGATTGGATATCTTGTCGGGCAGCTGAGGGTAAACTGCCGGTAGCTGGACTTGGTGCATCTGAAGTAGGTAGTACGACTGTAGCTGTAGAGCCTGACGTGGACTCTTGTAAATTCGTGCCAACTATTGACACTTCTTGTTTAGGAATGCGAGGGCTTGGCTCGTGAACAATAGAGTCCACCTGGGGTTCTGGGGATGGTGCAATCTTCTGGGAAGATTCTGTATTAGAAACTCCTGTTGCAATTCCATCTTCGCTCGTGGTAGGATAGACTGTTAACGCCGCAGTCTCTGCTGGGACAGATACTGAAGTCTCATCAAGTACATATGTCCTCTTGTCTTGCTTTAGATGCTTGCGAGATGGCTCGAACGGTTCTTCGTCTGAGGAGGCATCGACCGCAGATGGTTCTCGGAATTGAGCAACGTCTCGAAGCTCTCGTTTTCTGCCTACTTGAGAGGTCCTCGAGTCACCATCCTCCATGTCTTCTCCCATAGCTGTATTCTGACAGATAATCTCTGGGTCATCTAGAGAATGCGAGATAGTGCGGGCGTAACAGACCGGATTCTACACAATGGTTAGTCTGCTCGAGTTGAAGCTACCGACAGGCAACGAGTCTGATCGAATAGACAGTCAGTCGACCGGCGACAAGGCAAGGTGTGATCGCAGCCAAAGTGAATCAACTATTGCCACCTTGCAGTGCACGTATTGCGGATGCGACCTTGAGGTTGTTGTTGGAGTGTTGGCGATTGTGTCGCGGCGAGTCCCCGATAAATTTCGTGTGGTAGAAATTGACGATTGCAGATTGGAAACTAAAATCAGCCTTGTTGAAGTCGGAATCGAAATCGGAGCCGGAGCCGGGATCGGGGTACGGCGCCTCGGCTCTTTACACCCCGGTCTGGGATAACTTCCAAGGCTCCCTGTAAAGGAGAATCACGTGTCGGCTTTTACTTTCGTCCAATACGACTTCTGGTTCTCCAGAGAAAGTCGCCTCAACTACAAGCACCGCGTAGTACACGATTCCATTGACACCTTGCCCAGCACCACCCCATTTCATGTATCACGACATAATCTTCCTTGATCTGTTACGTACCGTCTGTTAGAGCTTCTGCTGAGCTTGTCCTGTGTCTGCCACGTCAAATTCACGGTATGTTCTTCTCATTGGTACCGGCTGACCACCAGCTGTCCCGAAAAGCATCACTTCCCCCCCAATGATTCTCTGTCCTGCCAATCCCTCCAATGGCCACGCTATATATTCTCCTACAACTCTTGCCCTTTCTTATGTATTATACCTTTGTGAAGAACAGGTACTGATGGCCTGCGCCGATATAGAGACCGTCGGAAGTGTACAGTCTCTAGCTTCTCAACATATCTGATCCGGACTTTTCTTCTACCCCTGCGATTCTACAAAGACACTACTCGTACGAGCGCCTCCGCCTTCAAAATTCCGCCCTCTAATACCGCCAAACTGTCTTCTCCAATACTCCTGCCGCGCACCGTCTCTTACGACGCGACCTCAAAACCCCCTCGCCCGGCGGGTCCGTACAGAGCGATGAGTGAACAGACAAAGACTGGGAGGAGGCGGCGTTCGAGTAGTTTGCTATATCAGGAACCACCAGAGACGATAGAGCATATGAGCGACCAGGCTGCCTTGCCAAATCTGAATGCAAATTGGGTGAATGCAAAAGGTCAGCTATTCCAAATTTATGGAGAAATGGGCCAGATCCTTATACGAGTAGAGTGCTCCCCGAGTGCTATATCGAGACGGACTCGTATGATATATTGAAAGACCTAGCAATGCTAACATGTATGCGATTCAAGGTGCCTGGACTATTCACTTAGTGCTAATCGCCTGCCTCAAGATTCTTTTTGACATAATTCCCGGTGTCTCACAAGAAACGTCATGGACGCTAACGAACATCTCCTACATGTTCGGCTCCTTTCTCATGTTTCATTGGGTACGGGGAGTACCGTTCGAATTTAATGCCGGCGCCTACGACAACCTCAATATGTGGGAGCAAATCGACAATGGAGCTCAGTACACCCCGGCGAAGAAGTTCCTTTTGAGCGTGCCAATTGTGTTATTTTTACTAAGCACGCACTATACTCATTATGATCTGACCTACTTTACGATCAACTTCCTAGCTGTTCTGGGTGTTGTAATACCGAAACTACCATACGTAAGTTTATCTACTTTACGGGGAAGGAAGACACTGACCAATTTTTCAGAGCCATCGTACTCGAGTAGGGTTGTTTTCTGGAGCACCGGAAGATAGATAGAAGGGGAGTTTATGGCGTTTGTACGATATTTAAGTTTACCACTATGGGCGTGGCCGATTACAATACACAATTGGCAGCAAATGCACAAAAGGATGTATCTAAAGAGGAAAGGCGTTATCAGGTCTTGGCTACTTGGAATATATCAGCTTTCAAGAATATCTGTCTTTCTTTGTGAGCCTATCATTTCGTATTCCCCTTGGAAACTTTTATTTGGTTGCCAACTTGCCCCAGAGGGCCCGAGTACGAATTGCTGACTTGCAGCGAGCTCCTAGATATCATGTTATCGGGGATCATTCTGTCCCGAGTATGAATTGCTGACTTGCAGCGAACTCCTAGATATCATGTTACCGGGGATCATTCTGTCCCGAGTCGCGACTGGTACGGTTCTCGGTCTGATTTCTCAAAAGGACAGTTCGAGGTTAAGACTTAAAATGAGATCATTGAATCTTAGTTGTATGGAGCACTTGGAAAACTAGATAGTCAAGCCACCAGTCTAGAGATGCTAGTGCACTCATCTCGGCGAATTCCCTGACGTCTTACTGGAGAAGAGTCTCGTCCATGAGGGATTTAACTTCTAAGTGAGCGTCCCAGGAGGGATAAAGGGGGGTGCTTCCCCTACTCATCATACTTTTTTTTTTCATCAAGTTATTCACTCAAGCAAACCATTCTATCATTCTATCAATCAAAATCAATCAAAATCATTCAAAATGCATTTCTCTTCGGCTTTTAGCAGCGCCATCATCTTTGGCACCACCAGCGCCTTACACACATACAACCCATATCAAGCAGAGACAAGCAGCACAGCTGTGTATTCTCCAACGCCAGTCCCAACTGGTGCTTATATGCCATCCTCCTCGTCTGAGATTGTCTCGCAGTCAAAGACTTCCTCGTCTATGAATGTCTACCAGCCTAAGACTTCATCGCCAATGAGCGTCTCCCAGTCAATAACTTCCTCATCTACGAGCGTCTCCCAGTCAACGACTTCCTCATCTACGAGCGTCTTCCAGCCAACGACTTCCTCGACTGAGAGTGTCTCCCAACCAATGACTTCCTCATCTACGAGTGTCTCCCAGCCAATGACCTCCTCGACTGAGAGTGTCTCCCAACCAATGACTTCCTCATCTACGAGTGTCTCCCAGCCAATGACCTCCTCGACTGAGAGTGTCTCCCAACCAAAGACCTCTTCGTCTATGAATGTCTACCAGCCAAAGACCTCCTCATCTTTGAATGTCTACCAGCCAAAGACCTCCTCATCTATGAATGTCTACCAGCCAAAGACCTCCTCATCTATGAATGTCTACCAGCCAAAGACCTCCTCATCTATGAATGTCTATAAGCCAACTACTACCTCATCGCCGAACGTCTACATGCCCCCACCAACTAGCGTAAATTCCACTATCTAAATTGTTTAAATATATGCTAATTGAAATACAGTATTCTTCACCAGCGACGTTTACTACCCAACTCTCAAGTACCACAGAGCTCTCAAGCATCGCAACTGTTGTCCCGACTGCCACGGACCTCACAAGCATCATCTCAAGCATCGCAACTGTTGTCCCGACTCCCACGGACCTCACAAGTATCATCTCAAGCATCGTAACTGTTGTCCCGACTCCCACAGACCTCACAAGCATCATCTCAAGCATCGTAACTGTTGTCCCGACCCCCACGGACCTCACAAGCATCATCTCAAGCATCGTAACTGTTGTCCCGACTCCCACGGACCTCACAAGCATCATCTCAAGCATCGCAACTGTTGTCCCGACTCCCACAGACCTCACAAGCATCATCTCAAGCATCGCAACTGTTGTCCCGACTCCCACAGACCTCACAAGCATCATCTCAAGCATCGCAACTGTTGTCCCGACTCCCACAGACCTCACCACAAGCATCATCTCAAGCATCGCAACTGTTGTCCCGACTCCCACAGACCTCACAAGCATCATCTCAAGCATCGCAACTGTTGTCCCGACTGTCACGGACCTCACAAGCATTCTCCCAACTCTTATCTCAAGTGTTTTGACCAGCGGCGTCATGTTAGTATCCCCCCTTCACCATCGTCTCGTCTCTCTTTCTTTATATTCTAATTCATGTACTAATTGCTACATCTACAGACTCCCAACTCTATTCAACAACGTCCAACGCGCCCCAATGCCAACTGGTGGCATGGAAGGATCAGGCTCAGACTCAGGCCCAGGTCCATTGAACAACGACGCCGGAGCTGGTAATGACCAGGACTGTGACAACGGTATCCCAATACTCTCCAACACTGCTGCCACCGTAGGATCCTCCGCATCTAGAATGGTCGCTTTCATCCTCGTTGCTATGGCCTACTTGTAAATACTTCTCGCAGAAGCCGAGTAGATTTACCCCAACTTTGACGCCAGCACCTAGCTCTGTCTCCAAGAAACGACGAGGACCTAACGACCCGATTCTATCTTCCACCAAGAGGGGACAAGGATATATATACCTAATCCGAACTTTCTCGATGGGTATCGGCAAGTGAATCGTTTTTGGTCGACAGATTTACCTCCGGCAATATCAAGTGTTTTGATAGATGCCATGGAGAAGGTGATTGAGATGACGATCCGAGGAGCCGGCGGAGGAAGAAGGAAAGGAAATGCCGGAGGGGAGGAGAGGGTAGGAAGGGCAGGTGGGGGGGAAGAGGAATTTGGAGGAAAGGAAATGCCTAGGGAGGGAGGCTGGGAAGGGCAGGCGGGGAGGAGCGAGGTGAAAGGAGTAGAAGAATGCCTGGGGAGGGAGGCTGGGAAGGGCAGAGCGCGGTGGAAAGAGTAGAATAGCGTCCGTGGAATAGCGCCCTTTTGATAGAGCTTTCCTGTATCTGGAATACTATCATTCAAAATCATCGTGCTTCGCTGAATGGTGATGCGTGTTCCTTATTGTGGATATTGGAATATTCTAGAAGAGTGTACATTCCAAAATCTGTTCCTTCAGTTTTGGTTCACGATGTTTGGGATTCTGACATCATGATAATTCCAGCTGTTTAGGTCGTTGGGAAGTGTCGTCAGGAGTTGTGGGGAATTTAACCGGGATTCGGTAAGCTTTGGTCCCGGCACTCCCCCCTATCCTCGAAGTGTCGAGACTAGATCCCCACATTTCGACGTCACAAAGACCCCCACTTAATTTCATTCTGAACCTAAAGATGAAAAGTATCAGCTTATATATGCTGAAGGGCACTAGACAACTTTTCGTGAGTTCATACCCCACCAGCCCAGAAATCCACAGAAAGAATCTACCTTCTCGCTCCAGGGAGCTACTTCCGAGGACTTACTTGCTGTCAGCAAGATGTCATAATCACCATGCTCCAAAGCTAAACTTCTCATTTGAACGTGCCGCGGCTTTGCAAAGGCGTCACAGAGCCATTCATCAAGGAAAAGAGTTAGTAAGATAAGCGAGAATCTACACACACTACCATCACTTCGGTATATCCTAAGCCTCTGTAGGAACTCCTTCGCTTCCTTAGGTCCACTAGTCCCAAGGCACACCTCGCTTATACTTCTTGTTACACATCGCACTAAGAATAGCAGCCTCTTCGGGAAGCGACCTTCGCCTAAGCAAGATCGAGCTTGTTCCCATCTATTCGTAAGTCGAGTGCAAGAAAATCGAGGGGGCGGAATGGCGATGGACAATCGGGTCGTCTCATAGAAACAAGCACCGCGTCTCAATTACGGACCGAATAACAGACTCGCTTGTTCTTGCCACTAAACAACAGTATATCTGTTCAACACGGGCAATATCTCACAACTCAAGGTGAAAATGGTGCCAGTTGACCCCTTGACTCCGGCCATTGCTTCTGAGCTCAGATTTCGGTCTCGATTATGGGGACTCGAAATGTCAAGTCAAGCTGCTTACACGAGTATTTCTCTAGCAACCATGTGGGCATGATTTTCGTAGGCTGCTGGCCATTTAATTAAGGACATTCATGCATCAACACCTGGCAGTGGAGAAAGTAAGGTACACGTAGAAGTTCAGGCATGGGAAGGCTTCGTGATGATCCTCTAGGGAACGATCAGGACTGTAACCATCGAGTCCCCAGCAACAAAAATATCCGGTCAGCTTCCAAAAGGACAAACCTCCTCCAAACCCTTCCTCCATCCTTGCTGCTCTACCGACACTTATCGACCCACCACCCGTGCAATTCTGCCCACCGCCCTCAGACCGTTTCACCAATTCATATATCCCAATAAATTTGCCTTACATCAACAGTCAAAGCGCCTACACGGTGCAGCGGTAAAGATTCAGGTTCATAAAAGTACGTACCTCCACGAGCTACCTACGAATCCCGGCTGGACAAAGAGAAAACTACGATCTCAGGATTGGAGTGTGGCGATGGCGAGGTTGAAGGGGAGGCGCGTTTCTACAGAGGTGGCCGTCATTGTTACCAGCATTTGACACCAAATGGACTTGTAGGTATGGAGAAACTAGCGCTATTGTAGTTTTGGAACTATTGAGCTACAAATCTGCTGCTGCGAAAGCAAATTTATATATGAAAATGTATCACACCCGAGCCCCGTACGCCATGCCCCAGCCGCTCTCACCGACCAATTGGTACATGCGTTGCTCTATATCCATAATCATACAAACGCCTAAATCATCCAGAAAATCGGTGTATTAAATCCACCATGGGTTAAAGTAGAATAGTTTCAATCCATATCCATCGACGCAGCAAGATCCTCACTGACATCGCGAACAGGACCCTTGTAGTCCTGCTCGTCCGATTCATCGTCAGCTTCATCATCATATTCGTCGTAGAGATCATCTGCATCGTCCTCATCCCATACGGCTCCCGAGAATTCCAAGCCTACATTGTCAGCCTCATCATCATTAGTAACATTAGCTGCCTGGTCGCCGAGCCAGTATCTTGCACGCTTGTTCGCCCCTGAATCGTATCCACTAGCGCATCTCTTCGGATGATGGCATCGCTGTTGAGGGCTGTGGCTCATAACCGGAACACCGCGAACATAGATGTAGGCAATGCGCTTCCTCTCCTTATTGAAGAAGAAGTAATTCAGGCTCCATATAGACCCTTCCTCGCCATCAAATGGATCATCCGGGGGTGCCCAGCAGTAGACAGTGCATTCCTTCAGAGTCATCTCCTTATCAATCATAGCCCACTTTTGAGGTCCCCATGCCTGGCTTGTAGCTGGTGCAGATGCGGTGGTTGCATAAGTGGTTTGCGGCGGAACCTGGAGACTCGTACCTGAACTGGGTCGGAGGTTGTAAAGAGTTGAGTCAATGGTACCAATGACGCCTTTCAATGTTCGCTCCCTCCTAAAGTCTGCTGGTCGAAGTATGCTCGAAAAGTCGTAATCGGGATGACTGGCATTGAGAGTTGCGATCAGGTATGCGAAAGTTCGTCGACTGGAGACCTCACTCAGCGGTCCAAAAGGGCTCGATCGCGAAAGGTTTACGGGGGATGGTTTGTCGGAGTCCAAGGGTGGCGAGACAGAGGCCGATAAGCGGAGGAGAGATTCGTATTGCGATTCCAGTGAATTTTCGATATTGCGGTACAGTTTCTTATCAGATCCTGCTGCCTTTGTTGTGTAAAGATCACATCCACCGATGACGTGACAATCCGGCGTGTCGAAATTCAACGCGCTCGTCACGTCTTCGAAGTCGGAAAGTGGGAGGAACTTCATCTTGTAGTCGCGGGGATCCTGATCCTAGATAAGTCCTAATCAACGCGATCAATATGTTGTGTGTGTTTGATGCGCGTTATCGCAGAGGCAAAAGCGTGTGGTGGTTGAGCCCGAGGATTCTGGTTTTGAGAGTGACTATAATAACTCTTCAGACTCGGAGAACGAACTTCCAGGAACTTTGTGACTCGTGGATCGCTGGGAAAGGAAATTATTTGCAACTTCTCGTGGTGGCTGCTGTCGCAGTGCTAGTGAATTGGGAGTTGGTTGTGGTATGATTGACCTGCTGAGGCAAGAGAAGGCAAGATTGACACTTCCTCGCGCTGGCTGCGGAGGACGAATCAAGTTGTTCTCAAGCTAGACCGACGTCTAGCAGGTAAGTTGCATTGTGAAATTAATGTGATTGTTGTTGTTGTTGAGTTTGATGGATCATTGTCAATGATGCGGAGGTGGAGGCCCTTTCGTACGGAGACGTCGATTGCGACGACGCTAGGGTAATCAACTAGCGGGGCTGCAAATCAACCAATCAGAGAAGACCAGCTGAGCATGCTCGGAACTCGTTGCTGACAATAGGCTCGGGTATCAAAAGGGGAACCTTTTGTAAAAGGTACAAAATCATATGACCGGCCTCTTTTTGGTGCCCTCAGGTCCAATGAAACAAGCAGCATGAGGAATAAAGCTTGGAGTGGAATTCAGAGTGCAGCATTTAATCATGCTCATCTACCAAATAAGGACCCCATGGTTAGCAAGTCTAGAATGCTAAGACAATTGACTAAGGTGACTTGACGCCTCGTTGCCAACTTGATGGAATAAGACAAAGGCAAGTAGAATGAACATGCGTCAGAGATGTAAGGGGAAGAATAGAGCGTGGTAAAGGAGGGTAGCGCTAAAGTGTGCAGTCAATTCTATATCAGTTGATCGTACATATCAAACCAGGAGTAATGGCTACTGGTATTGGTACTTATCGAGTTTCTGGGCAGTCCCATTGTAGTTCCTCCAGTTGAATTTTCCCATCCAACGGCAACTCCCACATTCATCTCACACTGTGGTCCCATTAGATGAATCCGGCGCTGCGGAGGCCGTCGACGAGCTCTTTGTCAGACTGTAGAGGCAAGGATATCAGATTAACAGTTCGTAAAAGGAAGTGAAAAACTGTATTGCAAGCTGAACGGTCCAACAACTCCTGACGCCATGCTACCTGATCTACCTATGCACATTGATGTTCGCTTTCACATGATTTTCGTAACCTCTTCATCAACCTAAGAAAGGGTAAAGTGTGTCAGTGGATGAAAGACAGTAAAACCATTACAGTATAAAAATATCGGAAATATCTCAACACCAAGACAACGCATCACTTACTTCTGTGTCTTCTATGGAGTCCTGTGCAGATATCACCCGTAACACATTCTTCTTGCTACTTTCTTGCATTTCTCCTGCCAGCAATAACTCGTCTAGGATGAAGTACGCTTTCTGAAAGTTGAAGATCTATAGCTGGTCAATACCCTAGAACGGTTCCGTCTAACTTTAGTACGTACGATATCCAACTAGCTTCTTGTTAGCATATATCATCAAAACGTGGGAAGCATACGTACTTCGCAAACATTACCATAATATTTGTCCATCTGTTCCACGTATCGGTGCACAATCTCAAGCGTGATGAGTTCGTTGTCCGTAGAGTTGCATCCGGCGATGAAGAAGAGAGAGGCATAACGTCGATACACGATCTTGGAATCTATTGAAAGCCTGTTAGCATCTGTCGTTAAAGTCCCTGGGCATCCTTCAATACCTTTGTACTCTAAGAAATTGCACATTCTCGTCCTCCGCGCAAGCACCAGTTGAGACACGTCTTTGATAATCTTGGCTTTATCCCTAGGTGATAAAGTGGTGAACCATTTTGCAAGTCTCTATCAGCAATTCAGCATTGTCTCCAGGAACCTTCAAAGGAGGCGGGCGCATACGACTTTGCCCTGTCGAGATAGCAGGATGAGGTAGCTGCAATTGTCAGCTTCATGTATCAGACTAATTAATGTGGGGTAAACATACTTGATAGGCATCTTCGCAGATGTAAGCGTCGTGAGGCTTTGGTTGAAGTCAATCTGGATGGTGGTCGTGCCCAGGATAGGGAGTGCCAGGGTTGTCTAAAATTCTCGGATGAACCTCGGGATTGCTTTTTCTCGGTACTGTATTGCAACCCCCCATTCTGCAAGCTTGCGATTGATTCATCATCCATTACTATTTTCATTTCCTGTACATAATTTCTAAATGACTATAACTCTTCCTAGAAATATTCCTCATTCCGACCTTTTCGAACCCCTTTTAGCTTAACTTGCAACATTCAAGATTGACATCAGTACTCTCAAAGAGCTTCTCGCTCAACCACGAAATCAACATCAGTCATGACGCGACTAATACTTTCCACCTCGTAAGCAATTCTAATTAGTTCTTTAATGCCTGAGAGATCGCTAACGATAGCGCGATACAAGGAATATCATGACTGGCGGCCCTTCGATTATTAGGAAACCCGGCGCAGATAGATCAAATCTCGAGCTTACAAATTCACTCCGAAGCAACTTTCTCGCAGCGCAACAGGATTATTCCCCTTCATCCGGATCAAAGGCCAATAGCCCAACCGCATATGAAAAGGAAGATAGCCCCCGCCGACCGTCTCCGTCCTTGTGGACCACCCGCGAGAGTTCCGATTTTTACATCCCTACCATAGATTGGTCCATGTCAGGTCTTGCTGAGGAGCCAAGCCAATACGATATCACTGTCAAAATATTCTATCTGCCCGGCGCAGACATTAAAGATAGAGAACAGCACACCAAGGATGCCGTCAACTTGGTATTGAAAGAGCTCGGCGTGGGCACCATTGATCTCCTTATCGTTTCGTTTCCTGGAATGTCCTTTGAAGGCGATTGCGAATGGGAAGCAGATAAGAAGAACTCCACGCAAGGAAACGACGAAGAAGAGATTGCGTCCTGGCCTGTACTCGAGGAATTCTATGACCATGGTATTGTTCGAAGGCTGGGACTTGCGGAATACGGCAGTGAGAAATTGTCGAGATTCCTGAATAGAGTAAGGATACGGCCAGAGGTCGACCAAGTCAACGTCAAGGATTGTTGCAACGTCCCTCCACCACTTCTTAAACTTGCCAAGCTCGAGAAGATCGCCCTCTTCGTGCACAATGATTGCACAAATATCCTTCCAAGTGGGACCCTGAGAGAACTTCTGGGAACAGGAACTCGAGGCGCGGGAGTGCTATCAGAGTCGAAGCGTGGTTGTAATGGTCTCCAAGGAGACTTGAAGCCTGAGTGGGTTGTCAAATATACTGCTGTCGTTCGAGACAGAGGGGTGATCGAGAACAAGGGCTACTTTGCGGTTGCGGAACTCGAGGAGTAAGTTGGAGTTGAAGAAGGTTACACCGATAGAAGAGGCCATACAGAGACGGCAAAGGCGAGGGGTTAGGTGCTCTGGGATTCTCGGGTTTGGACAAGAGACTCTTGATAGTATGCCTAACAAGTTAATTGAACTTGGGTATCTTTGTACAAGGTCCAGCTATCATATTATGATTTCCTCAATCATCCCAGCATGCTCCTCTTCCTCCCTCTCATCCTAACGTCTTCTAACTTCTTGAGCACAATGTTGGCGCCCTTAAAACTCTTTCCATATGCAGCAAGGACTTCTGCGAATGCTTCTTCAGCGCTTGGGTGTGTACTTCCAAACGCTCTTTCTAGCACATATAGATCAACAGCTCTATCCTCGTCCGCGGTACTTTGACTGGCCAAGCCAAAATCAATCAGCACGACCTCTCCCTTCAAGACCGCATTGCGACTTTCCTCTTCATCAGCTGGATTCACCGCCTCTTCCTTCAATCTCAACATCAGATTGCTCGATGTCAAGTCCCCATGGACAATACCGATTCCATGCATCTTGCCTACTGCAGTGCCTACTCTGCCAAGAAAGTCTTTCAAAGCCGGATCTTCCAGCAAGGGACGCTCAGCTTGCGCGTCCACCTCCTTTCTCCTCTTCAGCCACTCATTTAACTTTATCCTCACAACCTCTCCCTCCACCCACTCAATCATCAGCCAGCCTTCCCTCTCGTCGAGCGCGTAGACCGCGGGCACCGCAACGCCCTCCCTCCGACACTTCACCAGCACTCTCGCCTCGCTCAAGATCCGATGCTTTGTTAATCGCGCATCGAGTATAGGATGCCTATAAGGTTTCGAAGGTCGATATTTCAGCGCGCATAGCATCGAAGGAAGGAGATAGGTTGTGCGATATAAGAGTGCTTCTGCACCCTGGGTGATGAGTTCTGGCGGCGCGGGGTCGTTGTTGAATATAGGAGGGAGGGGTAAGGGAGAGGAGGTGGCACGGTGTAATAGATCTGGTGGCTGGTCTGCAGGTAAGGGCAGAGGCGATAACGCGTCGATGGACATATTGGGGATTGAGGATTGTAGATGTGAGTGGTTGTACGTAGGTACAGTCTTGTGGTTTGCCAATTTATGAAGGGTTGGCCTGTGATTGATTCTGGGACTCTTGGAGGGGTAATTTTGAGGACGTCACGTGACTCATATCTTACTCGCTCTCTTCTCTACGTACACAGATCCCTTTTTCCCCACCTACACTTCGAACAGTAGTCCGCGTCGTCTAATCCCCAAAGTCCATGATCAGCGACTTCCGGTTCAAAAAGAAATCCATACGGCTTTCCTAGGAAAAATTGCATGTCAAGAGGAGAATTAGCCACGACCTGAGCCAGGACGGACCAACCACTCCTGCAAGTGCAGGGGCTTAGACGTACTCCAACTGGCCCTCGTACACATGTTGCGGATGACTTCATTTTGCCTCCTCAATTCCCAACCTCACCCATTCACAGAGTATACTCTCAATTATGCTACAAAATCGCTGAAAACTTCTTTCTCTGTAGTCAGATTTGCGCTTTCTATCAGATGGCAGACACATCCGATCTCTCTCTAATCACCATCTTCCTGCTCCTCACCGCCTGTCTAGTCTCGGTCTTCGTCCTGGGCCAAATTCTCACAACATATACGTCCGCATACCTCGTTGCGCCCTCGGAGATACAAACATTCATAGACACGGTTGATTTCAGCATCCAAGAGAACGAATCGTACGATCGCGATGTTGCCAAAGTGCAGAGGCTGGAAGACAAATTGCGTATGGGGAGGTTGTTAAGAGAGATTCAGAAGTGTGGTGACGACTTGCGAGAAGATCTGAATATACTCCTTATCGATGAAGGAGGAACACGTCTACGATCTAGCACCAGGCTACTATGGGCAGCGAAACGAGGACGATTAGAGGAGAGGTTGAGGAGGTTGGATTTATTACGCATGCGATTCTTGGTTGTCTACATGGGATTAATCGCCGCAAAGAGTACCGAGCAACCAGCGCGAGACCCGGAGAAGCAACAACACTTCGATAGACCCAAGATGAGCTCGCGGCCAGCATTGGCGCACGCATTGACGGAGGGTATTCAAAGGAAGCCGCCGTTGAGGAGATTAACGACACAAGCCATGGGCCACAACGATCATGTTGGAGAAAGACCCAAGATGGGATGGATGGGTGTCGTCGCTGAGTTACAAAATTCGCCGTTGATGCATAAACGACATGCCTCAATTGAGAATGCAATGAACAGCCCAAGAAGCCCGAGAAGTCCGAAAAGTCCGAAAAGTCCTACGTCCTAGATGAGAGATGCGCCTGTTTAAAATATCCCTCTAATATTCTTGAGGAGAACAGCATCGCCGGCGAAGAGAAGGAAGTAATCGGACGAAGCACTGGAGCCTCCCATGATTTCTGGATTGTTAGAGGGATCACTTATAACGGAGGCAGACACCTTTAAGCGCCATTACGCGACGATGATCGTAAATGGATGAAATCCCAATGCTAGAGGCGACTAGACATTGTTCGGGCCATCATCGACACCGGATCCTCCCACCCACATTTCACATTCATGAATTCATGACCACGATCCCGATTACGACTAGTCACGAGAATAACGAGCATAGAGTCTATTTAATTCACCACTCACCACCCACACTATCACAGCACTCCACCCCCTACTACTCACCCTCAACGCCTAGCAACACCATTAGCTTCAGATGTACTGTACAAAGTCTTTGAACTACATACGCTATTCACGATAAGACGGCCTTCCAACGAGACATGAGCCAAGAGAGGTGGAAGTAGGGGACGTTTCCCACTATTTTGATGCAATCGTCTGGCATACCATTCACATGTTATTTCACGAAGATACCCCCTTTCCTATGTTTTTACGATAGTCATGGTGGGCTGAGATGAAGGAGTTGCATGTTTTCTTTTTTGTGGTTTGATGCTATGGCGTGAAGAGTTTGTGGGGGAATGGGGAGAGGAGCTAGGGCTGTGAGTATTGTAGCAGTATGGTTGAGTGTTGGGAAATAAAAATCGACGCTCAGTACTTATGAGTCAATCCAATCTTCTGTAGGAAGTGGCAGAACGAGTGAAGGATAGAGTCGGACTCATTCCAGCAACCTGGTGCACCATCCGGCTCAAGCCTGATAATGGAAGGCAAAATATCCCACGGAGAGCACTGAGAAATCCAAGGGTTTACCTCGATGTAAAATATTTCCAAAGTCACTCACTCACTCACTCACTAAAGATGAATCGCAAGTGCATTCCTGTCCCTCTCCGTGCTCATTGATGTTTGAAAGCTGCGTCGGACAAAGGACGTGCAGCATAGGTGACGAGACGAGAGGACGGCGCAATAATCGCATCTGCGTTTGTTGGTTGGTTTAGATGTTTGCGGTGCGATTCGAGAAGCCCATTCAGTCATTCCTCTTGCTCGAGGACGGATGGAGGTGGGTTTTATGTTTACCTGATCCGTGTTGCTTAGCGTCTGGTTTCTAACAAGACCGTGGGGACGATGAGGGAATGATCGGATCAGCTAGCTATCGAAAATGAAGATATATAGAAAGGTGGAATTTCCCAAAGTTTGGTTCGGTGATTTGAGACAATTGAGACGGCGGGTGCTTGCGTGTACATCATATTCATATGCTACCTCTGGTGTGATATGTCATTGTGGTATTCCCAAGTGCCGTTTCCTTTTCACCACCCGCGCAGGCAACTAGAACACGCCATGGACCATCACGTACGCCTACATATGCCACACTCACCCAAATCATACAAGCACAAGAGCATTCGTTCAAGCCATCACACCACTCCTTCCACCTGCCAAAGTACCTGTAACTCTAGCCCCAACCAAAC
Source organism: Amylocarpus encephaloides (assembly GCA_019669835.1). NCBI lineage: Eukaryota > Fungi > Ascomycota > Leotiomycetes > Helotiales > Amylocarpus > Amylocarpus encephaloides. The sequence goes on along the minus strand of MU251482.1, from coordinate 17,494 downwards.
CCCTCCGATCTCTCCCCATCCTTCCTCTACCGAGCCAATTCAATTTCAACCCTCTAGTTAGTTCCTCCATTTTCTTCTGACTGCCCTCATCACCGCCACCGCCGACGCCTACACTAGCCAGTACACTCATACACTGTAGCATACGACCTACAGTCTCTGTTATCTGCTTACTAGAGTCTTCTACTGTGCGCTCTCGTTGTCGTTGAAGAGGGTAGGTAGATGACGGAGTGAAGGGACGTTGAGGAGGTGGAGGCATGTTGTTGATTCCAAGACCGCTTGCGGAGTCTGAGCCGTAGGAGACATTGGAAATGGCACGGGAACGGTTGCCACTTCCATCACCTGAAGAGCCGCCACCTAGAAGAGTGGTTGCTTGCGAACCGTAGGATCCGTGAGATGGGTCGAGAGACATGGCTGTAGATGGACGACCGAAGGAGTCTGGAGAGGTGGACAAGATATCCGTGGGTGGGAGAGCGAGCGAAATGGATTCGAGTGACAGACGTGAGAATATCGTTTTTAGTGTTTCGAAACGTGGTAAGATGACCGTGTCACGATATGCTGTGAGGACAATCCTTCGTACTTCTAAAGCTTGGCCAGCTGGGATATTCCCATTAGATGATGAGGGAAGTGCTCCCCAAAATTCTCTCGCTGTGTCGGCGGACATGAGGGGTCCGTGTCCACTGAATTCGAGATCCAATGGAAGGAATACTGCTTGCATGTACGGTAAAATGGATGTAAACGTAAATAGCCACATTTCGACAAGACGTGGTATCGATCTTTCATCCGGCGTTTGTCGAAGTGTCTGATCTAAAGAGCTAAAACCTGTGGCGAGCAAGTCTCGTAAGTCTTCGACGATGAGGCTTGGAGCCCGCTTTTGTATACATCGTTGGAGGTGGATTCTGTTTTGTCAGCAATCATTTTCTCCGATGGGACATGTACTTACGTGACAAGCCGGTTGAAGTCTTCAACCGGCAATCGCAAGTCCTCTCCTTCAAAGATGATCAAAAGTTTAGCTTTCAAGAATGGCCAAGCATCATCGGCACCCATGTTATTGAGGCCATACTTGCCCAAATCTTGCGGTGCTTCGCCACCATACATACTTGCTGGATAACTAGTTGTAGAACCTAGGTAAGATCCAGCGCCTGAGCCTAAACTGGACGGACCAGGCCATTCGTTGCTGTTTTGATACGACAATTCACTCTCCCTTAGCGCATCGGACTTCTCTTCTTTCTTCTTCTCCCTTAGTGCCCTTCCTCCATGCCTCAAATCGAGTCCGCTCATACTTTTGGCAAAACTCGTGGTGGTCGGAGCTGGACTCGGAGGAAGGTTGAAATTATATAAACTACTTGGGGCACTAGGGTCCGCTGGTCTCGAATTACTGGCCGCCGACGATAGTGGCAAATGGTGCTCATCCTTACTGGAAAGCTTGTGCTTTTGACGTGACAAAAAATGATGTTTGTGCTTCTCTTTTTCTCTGGACTCTCTTTCTGACGGGGTATCGACTGCCCGGATGGTCGACGAGGAGGAATTAGCCATGCTGTACATGCCTGCGGCGCTCGACATGGAATCTGTCAAACTGTTGGTACTAAAGTTTCCTCGTTGCAGCGACTGCAAGGTGTAGGAGGCCATCTTACTAGGACTTGGTAACGCGCCGCTCCGGGCCTCTTTATCTTTACTTATACCTATCTTCCCGGGCCGAGAGAATAATTTTGTTTTACTCTTCTCAGTCTTGAAAGGTTTATCTGATTGTATCCGATGTTGGTCGTAATCTAAAGGAGGAAGACCTGGTGATGACACAGGAGACTTTGGAAACACAACATTGGCCGCTGTCTGAGCCGCGCTCTGGCTCCCACCGGCTAAGAGTCCATTGTGATACACTTGGCCTACAAAGTTGCCCTCTCTTGGCCCAGAGGCTTCAGTCAAACTTAAAACGGGAGGACTCGTCGGCCCGGCTCGGCTAGGTTTCCTACTGCTAGAGCCGCTCGAGCTCGAATCATGATGCTGTTGCGATGGCACCGTTTGCGACCTCTGTCGATTATGTGCCTGATGTTGCATGGCGGCTTGCGCAGCAATTTGGCTGGCGCTCAACCCCGAATTTAGATTCGCCATATTGTTTAGATTTGAAGTTGCAGTCGTCGGGAGATATGGTTCGAAAGATCCTTGAGTATGCGAATGCTTTCTTCCGTGACCACGAACGAAATCGACTGAACTGCCCGAAGGTTTTGGAGGTCCAACTATTGGCGACGCATTTCTCAGAGGAAGATCAGAACGCGATTGAATCGGCGGCGTAGGTCGAGAGAAGTTTTGCAGACTTCCTGTGCTCGAATTCGAATGGGATGTTGCGTACGGAGGACGTGGAGGCTGTATGATTGGCGAATTCGAAAGCGCATTCACATTCTGCTGTTGCGCTCTTGGTTTGGCGAGCGTCAATGGAGCAGAATCTTCTGACGAGGAGGAATCGACTCTACGGAGGGGTGGCCGCGGCGTGTTGAAGGCGGGTTGCGATTGCGATGGAGCGTTTGTACCGGCAACCACGGGTGAGAAGCTTCCAGGTGTTCGTGCTCCTCGAGGCCCTGTCGTTTGTGACATGGTTGCTGCGTCGTGAAATTGTGAAAGGCATAGATGAGAAAGCGGATGATTGTTTCACATGGCTTGCATGCTTTAGGAGAGTTGGCGTGGGTTGGGCGAGCCGGCGAGAGCTGGAGAAGGTGTTGGAGAAGGGAGAGACCAGCTCGAAGCACTTCTCAACGGTCGAGAAAAGGAATATTGAGGCTCTCAAGAGGGCGGAACCGTATTCTCGTATAGTCGTATTCTCGTAAAATAGTATAGTATTCTCGTATTTTCGTATTTTGGTATGAGGTCACAAGGACCCCGCTTTGCGCCATGAGCGCTAAAATTGATTACCGTAGCCGCATAAAATGATTCTATTTACAGAAACTTTTTCTACCTATGCATTACACATGAAGGACCCTTCAACCATGGCACCCGAAGACCAACCGCGAGCAACCTCAAATTATTCGCAGGCGCCCTCAAGCTTCAATCTACAAGCAAGCTACCAGTCCCCCGCCAACGAGCCCTTCACTCACACGCAAGAACTCCCCGCTCTCGCCTCAGACAAGCCGGGCGAGAAAGTCACGTACGTGAGTGCATTAAGGAAAGCCGCAGTGGTAATGCAGGAGCAGATAAATAAGGAGTTGACAAGCCGAATGGAAGAAGACAAGAAACGCGAAGGCGAGAAGGGGACGGCGCACGACGCAAAGGTAGATGAGGCCAAGGAGGAGGATACTTATGGGGAAGAGGTTGTCGAGGAAGACTGAGGCAGCTTACGATCGTCACCGAAGGAGAAACTGCGATTCGAATCTGGAGTTGCATATGCTGTGGTATGATAAGATGCAATGGCATGTCGAGATGGATGAGCACAAACGCCTGCGCTATGTAAAATATGTATCAGGACAATATTATATCGAACAACTCATCGCCTCCACGACGCCGACCGCAAAGCATCCATGCCACCACTACCAGCAGCCCTCTTATCCGCTCTATTCACACATCCGTAATGCACCACTTCGTTGTCTGGGAGTACCGAGATCACGCTGCCGCCTAGTCTCTTGTGGCAGACTCCGCAAACACGCTCTTTCTCCACGAATACTGCTCGATTCCTGCCCTCCTTGCCCCCTGGGATACCGTCACCAAGTAGCAGACCGGCTTGCGCGCTCACGACCTCACTCTTGCGCATCCCAGCAACAATGCGTGCCTCGTTGACGATCGAGTTCGCAGCTCTGATGCGCCCCCGGAAGTATGATTCCAGTTCTGCTACAGGCAAGGTGGTAGGGATCAGACTCATCGTTGATGAGGCAGGAAGGCGAGAGCCATGTTTGGACAGCAGGTCAAGTGCTGGTGGCCACTGCGGAGAATATGGAAGGGGTGGTGTTAGATAGAGTGATAGTAGTGTGTGGTATATCGAGGGCAGTGGGTCGTCTGGCTCCAAGGTAGATGTTCGACCGGACTGTGTTGGCGACGACTCGGATTGTAGATGCACGTGGTTGCAATATCTGTAATATGTTAACACTAGTACTTTAAATTCTAGTAGGAACTTACTCTTCTGCCTTTACAAAGTCTTGAATCTTGAAAACATAGATTTCTAATGCCTGCTTGTGCTGTTTCATACTGCTGAGTACAACAGCTTGGGCTTCGTAAAAGTACGGATCTGATTGTCAGTCAGTGCAATCATCTTAGAACTCTTGTAGGATCTTACCATCTCTAGGTATGTTTCCGAAAGCCTTTGTCAGAGAATATTGCTTGCTTGAACGCATGAACGAAATCAATCTGTTCATTAAATCCCCCCAGTGCTCAGTATCCCGCTCTTTCTGGCCTTTCAAGTCTTTCAAGTAGGCTGAAACCAATTCATTGTGGAATTCAGGCGTCATGTCATTAAGCTCATTTATAACATGCTCCAGGTATCTTACTGCAAAATCAATATTGATACCTTGAAGGAAGTCCACAACTCTGTCTCGCGGCAGAGTTTCGGCATTTTCAGTATCTGCTAAGAAGATTTCCATCCCAAGATCTGGGTTGGCTCTTAGTGGCCACTCTGCAAACTCTAGGATGAGGCCTATCATTTCTGGTGGTAGATTCTGCAGGTATCCAATTGTACGTTGTGGTCCGTGAAGTGGCGAGCTCTCGTCTTCGCCTTCAGCCATACCAAATTTCTTCAAGAGCTCCAAGGCCGGACGGTGTAATTTCTTGCCGTGGAAGAAGTCGACAAGGTCATTGTAGCGCCCGTTTTCAAGCAACTTCTCGTTCACGACATCAGGATCGCAGAAATTTGGTATTCGGAAAAGGGACCCTGCCAACTGAGGTCTGGCAAGCATGTATGATCGAAAGAGGGTCGTGTCAATCAACTTGGCTGTGTCTCGCAGCTTCTGTTCCCGATCCTTCTCTGCGTCGGAGGCTGGAGCAACTAGAAATGATTCGAACGATGCTTGGGACGGGCCGTTCTGTCCATTTTGGTCATTCTTCGAGCTTTCATATGGAAGAACCCTTCCGGTCTCTGCGTCGAGCCATCTCTTCATTCTGTTCCGTGCATCTACGAGAAATGCATTTAGTTCAAGCGCCGCGTTGATTAGATCTTGCCCCTCTAGTGGTCCCTCATCAGCTGCCTTGCCTGATTCACTTCCATCGGCATTGTCCAATTTCATGAAGGAGCGAATGGATGAAGTATCGGAGTTCGCTTTATTGTGGTTCCTCATCAACTTACTGATGGCCGCAGGCTTAGGTGATCCGACGTTTTCCTGCTTTTCGCCTGGTGGCGTAGTTGAGTCTCCATTTGAGTCTTTATGGCCATTTTCGAGTTCTTCCTCCTGGTCCGAGGATTTCTCCTCTACAGTAGAGAGATCGCCTGCAATAACCCGAGGATATAATCTGATTACCCTCTCTGGCGGAGCTTGAACATCTTCTGCCAGGAAAATATCGATTGCGTCTCTGTATTTCCTCTGGTCAAACAGGACCTGTGCCTTTTGGATCTTAACTTCTCGTAGTGTCTCTGCCTTGCTGCCGAGTAATGCGTCCTCTAGCATGTTCAAAAGGCTTATGGCTTCGTTGTAAAGACCATTCTTCACGAGGACCTCGACTTGCGAATCGTAGTCCGTAGCTCCCATCCGCCATATACACCGGTCGCTGGCAATATGGAAGCCTTTTCCGGCATGAGCGAGACTGACGGTCGGTGGTGGAAAATGCAGCTGATTAGCATTTGGCAAGGTTATGGTCTGTAAGAGCGACAAAGTCTCCGGGTTTCTGACTTCCAATGCTCCCTTAGAAGGAGACTGAAGAGCCAGGATGTAAGGATAAGAATATCCTATGCTATCAGGCGCTAACTGCCATGGAATTTGCCGCTTGTTCAATGGTTTCCCTTGGGAAGTGATGAACAAAGAGTTGATGTCTTTAGTGAGCAGCATTTCGCCATCTGCCAATTTCGTAGCCAGTGGCTTTGGTATATATCCGCCAAGACCCATATAACCCATACTTGCTGAGCCGACTCCACCAAATCGACTACCTTGCGCTCCAGCGGCACCTCCAATTGCTCCCGGCCCAACTATCTCTTCTACTTCTTGACTGATCACGTCGACTATGACATATCCAGAGTTCATTCCGCATATAATCTTGGTCGCAGATGCCCAAGTTAGAGTTCGTATGGATTCCGCCAGAGTTATCTCGACTACATCGGGCTCCAACTCTGATTCATGCCATGACCAAAGTAGCAGTCTTCTCTTTACTGCTACAGCTAATCTCGAAATGATCTCTAAGATGCCCGTTGCTGAGTCCTTCACAATGTTTGAGGTAACGGCAAATGTTGTGGCATTTTTCGTCTTCGTCAACTGTTCTTGCAACGTATAAGACTGCAGATCGTGTATCGAAACATAGTAATTCGAAAGGGAAATAAGCACATTTGCTTCCTTGATTCGCGCCAATTGCTCGATGCCTCGAGGCGAGAACTTGTCTATCTCCCGAAGTAAATCGACTGGCTTGTGAGCAGTTTCCGCTGGGGGAGGCGTGGCATCGTCTGTCTTCGCAGATCCATTGTCTTGGCCATTCTCCTCCCGGATCTCATTCACACGATATATTCGCAAGCTTCCTGTATTCAATCCAACAAGTAGACGATCGCCTATAACATATGTTAGTTCCACCAGCACAAAAACGCCTCCGTTCTACGAACCATAGGCTAATATTGACTCAATCTTTGACTTGTCGCGCTGGCGTAGCTCAACAATAGGCCGAGCTGTGAAGGCAGAAAGCATCGCAACAGCTAGCCAGCCTCAACTGGATTCCTACCAGTACTTTCCGGGGATCTCATCGAGCCTCGTAGACCATCGGGAATATGAGGCGGAGCTTCCTACTTGCTGGAGACTCGTGGGCGCATGATGCTGTTGTGTGATGTTTAGTTGCGGCTCCGGATTAACCTCAGGCGGCGCTTGTTTGCGACTGCCCGATGACGCAGCCGATGAATTCTTCCGCCTCCTTCGACACGAGAAGTACACAACAACACCAAGAAGAGAACGATCGGCCTTGTAGGGAAGTCTCCCTTCCCATTTCCCGGATTGTGCATATTCCGAAGCTCGGTCTTGTCATGAAATGTATAGTCACCGGCCGAGGCTTTGAGGATCCACCCTATCGATGGAAATTGGTGCAAGTGTCCGGATTCCAACCATATCAAGAAGAGGGCTCAGCAGCTGGATAAATAAATACCCCGTGTCAAGACTCAACTACTCAGATTGAAGATCCTTTCACTGCAGATGCTGTACTTCCATGCAATCATCTCTCAACAGGGACAGTCGCGTCACGTGTTAAAGGTTGCATCTGACGAGTTATGACCCTCCTAGGACTTCAAAGTTCAATAGCGCAGTCAAATTAAGCATTGTGTGATATTATTCTTTCGCAACTCCAAAGCACGGCAGTTCCTGTTCAGGTTGCTCAATTATGTTTGGGCGATATACGGCGTATATCTCGAATTCGAGATGATTAGCCAAGTATCTCGTCAATCTTAGAAGAGTCGAACATGTCAGGCTGGCCGTCGGCAAGTACCAAAGGCTGCTCCTGCATCTGCCTCCTTGGCTCCTGAGTCCTGCCAGCTGAAGCTGACGCGTTCGAGTCAAACAATCAGTTCTCTGGCGCTCAAGCTGAGCCGTGCCAACCCCTTCCAGAAAATTCCTAGTTTAACATGATTAGTTACACGTTCTTGGGTTCTCACTGGTTGGAGGAATAGATATCTTCCGCAATCGCTTCCACGAGGCTAGAACGATTGGATGTAGCAGGATCTGCGCCTCGGCGAGGTGTTATTCTTAACACAAAGGTCATGAGCATATGTGATATTGCAGCTTGCTGGCCGTAAGAATGACTCGGATTGATTGCATTGTTTACACAATATTGGAATAGTCTTTCGACGCCACTGTTGAGGATTTACACACCAAGCAAAGTCTATTGTTGCTGGGAAACAGTATTTGAGATGATACTACTACGTGGTCAGGCCTGATGAATGTACTTTTAGTGGCGAAATAAGGAATTATATGAGAAGACGTGGATTTGTTGATATCCATTCGTTTCTTGAGTCACAGCGGTGCTTCGCCGTCTCATTTATTCGATCATCTTATTAGTTGGACACGGCCGGAATGAAGTTTGAAGAGTTTGACTCCGGGAACGTAATTCAAGACTCAGAGAGAGTCAGGCTCGGCAGCAAAGATCCTCCGATGATAGCAAGCATAGCTTACCTCGTTATTCCTACTTCAGGGTTGGCGAGCGGGATATTACGAGACAGGGATATTTACTGGTTCGGATCATCAGATGTCGATGCAACAATGCAACGTCCCGCTAACGCTGTTCGTCGCCGCGAGTAACAAGTACGAAGTAAGGCTCTATGTGGCGCAATCGTTCTTCGATCCGCTTAGGGTTCAGCCTTTGAACATTTATACTTGAGGTGTCCCACCACATTCGGACACCTTCAACTCGCTAAACAATCAATTCTGAAGCAAAGGAACCGATTTGTTTCACGGTTCATACAATAATTCTTTGGCATCTTGACTTCTATACGCACTCGACAAGATGGCGGGACCAAAATGTGAATGTAAGTGACGGCTAACCCCTATACATTTCATGCCTAATGAGCCTTCGACAGCGAATCTGAACCCAGACAATCAGTGGGCCTTCTGTCCGTCCCTTCCAGCCTCGATTCTCTTCACGTTCTTGTTCGCGATCGTCTCGGCTGTTCATATATTCCAAGCACGGAAGTACAGGACAACTTTCTGCTGGGCGCTTATTATGGGGGCTCTGTGGGAAACGGGATCTTTTCTCATCCGAAACATCTCCATCTACAATCCTCTATCCATTGGCATCTACACTCCTTCGTTCTTGCTCTTTCTTCTGGCTCCTCTCTGGATCAACGCTTTTGACTATATGCTTCTTGGTCGTATGGTATTCCAGTATCTACCGGATCAAAAGCTATTCAAAATTCGCGCGCAGCGAATGGCTCTTTGCTGGGTCATCCTTGATATCTTGTACTTGGTTCCCTGTCTGGCTACCTTGATAGCTACATTTACTAACACTCTTTAGTTCTTTCATCGTTCAGATTGGAGGCGGTCTTCTGGTTGTCAGCAAGAATCTGAACACGAAGAAAACCGGGCTGCGAATCTATACTGGCGGTCTTGCCCTTCAATTGTTCTTCATCCTCTTCTTCACCTTTTTGGTCTACACCTTCCAGAAGCGCGTCAAAGTCGAGGCCTCATCTGAGCACCAGAGGCAGGCAAAGAAACTTGCGATCACTCTTGGCGCATCTCTTACGTTTATCTGCGTAAGCCCTCCGTCCATGCATTGGCACATATTTTGCTAACATACTTGCAGATACGTATCATCTACCGTATGCTCGAATTCGCTGGTGACTTCCAGAGCAAACTCACCCAAGAACTCTGGAACCACGAGGTCTACCAATACGTTCTCGATGCCGTACCAATGCTTTTGGCCCTCATTACCATGAACGTCGTACACCCCGGGACGATTATCCCAGGCGACAAGAGCACCTTCAAGCAATTTACTCCTATGCAAAACGAGGAGCTTCACCAGCGGGAGAAGAACGCAGTCAGTCACAGCAGTGCTGAGGGTGTCATGGTCCACTGAGAAACCATTATATGATCATAAGAATTGTTGTAACGCTATTCAGCTTTGGGATGGATCTAGACAGGCGTTAATTCGTTGCTTGGATGCTCGTTTAGAAGTATTTGGCCAAGACATGGGCTGAGAAACACGCGTTGGGAAGAAGTGGTGTTACGATCTGTCGGCATTCAGATCCCTAGTGATACCCAGCTCTGCTCTGCTGCAAAAATCCAATCTGTTATCCTCTTATTAGAAATGATACGCGTGTACCGGTACGTACTGTACCACCACACTTGGCCATGTTGGCTTATCTCTCTCGAATCCGACGAACTCGGAATTTCCTATTTGGGAATGCACGATGCCTCCCAAGAATCCAAGAGAACAAGGCCCCTGTGGTACGATAATGTGAACCGGGGATGTAATTTACTGTACGAGGATCCGTGAATCAAGGGGGGGGCGGCGGTGCTTCGAAGCGAGGCACGGATCGGGAATCGGGATCTCGGGGATAGGTGTTTTCCGGTCCCGCACGGGGTTTTCTACTATCCCATCGCTCCAAATATTTGTTGTTTGTCTGGGCCCGAAATCCCGACATTTTCCTCCTTTCTTTCGAGCCGCCGTACCCTCGTATTGTCTTACGCATGGGCTCAGCACTTCATACATACGGGGTACGGAGAGTACACGGATTTGATCCTCCTATCCCCCCATGGCCCAGATGCCTCTTCAGTCCCCGCTGCAGTCAACAAAGCGACCCTGCCGTCAGAGCAAGGCTTTCGATACTCGCGACCAAACGACGACAGCAATGACTCCTACAAGTCTCAAGCGCACAGAGAGATTCGATCGGATTTGAAATGCCAGTCTCGGACGAGGTGTGGCCTTCATAATTGAGTATATCGGCATGTGGCTTGCTTGGGAAATAGATGGCATACATGTGCCGCATTTCACCATGGAGCATTTCCCAATTCTTTGGCCTTGCCATACAAGGATGGGGAGGAATTTTTGAATATGTGGCGCATCTGTCATACTTCTTCCACAGAAGTAGTCTGACGGACTGGGGCGATTCGCGATGAGGGAGGAACATTTCCGCTCTTGTGCTCATAGACCCTCACTCAGCCTCTTGGTCCTAACTCATCGAGTCCCTTAGCGGTGGGGGGGAAATGATGCAGTGTTCTCGACTAGCTGATAGAGCTGAGTAGGCAGGATAATCATGGGATCCACTTGAAGACTAGACCGCGCGGGGTCAACATGAGTTATTGAATGCTTGTTGTTTTTGTAGTATTCTTACCGCCGCGTCCGATCCGGAAAGGTAACTTCGAATTTCAACTCCTGTAGAATGAGCTCCCTTGCGCCTCAAGCGAATAATCGGGAAGAATCTGCGGGTTGAGCGAGAAGTCGTGATACCCTGATGATTCTACATTTGCCTTTACCAAAAATATCCGCACTAAGAGAATTAATATTAATGCTAAAAAGATGGGATAATAGGTCGCAAGGTTCTCTCATTCCGCAGTGTCTCTTATCCGATAGCTCTTCACTCGGTTGGAATGTGCAGGCAAGCCTATGACTTTTGTTGGAAATGAGGCGAGTCGGAATAAGAGCCTCTGGAAAGGATAACGATCGGGCCTCATAGGCGGAAGTGCCCTCTTGATCTAGGACTTCAATTTATATTTCCTTCATCACTACCTGAGTCCACCAAGGTCTGTTCAATCTTCCTATTCAAGCTTTCACGTTTAAGCGTTCATCCCCTATATAGCTTGTGTGGCTTCGCTTATTCAGGGGTCATTGTTTTTTTTAGTATCCGTAGTCGCCTAGCGCCTTCGGATGCGGCTGAGTGGAGATCATTTGTGACGGCTCACATATGGAACCACAGGAGATGGGGGTGGTGGAACCAAATGGTACCTTTCATACGAGAATCTAAAACTAAGGAGAAGGAAAGGAGAGTTCTGGGAAGTCTCTCGACCTAAATACAGTTTTGTACGATGACTCATACTCGCTAAACCTCGCTAGGCCTCGCTTAGCCTCGTAGTGGTGAATGCCCGAAAGCACTTCGTCACATCATTTGTTGAAGCTACATCTTACTAATATGTATCCTACTCTACTTACCATCGGCCAATTCATAACAGGTCGTAATTGTGATGTTATATGGCAAACCACGAAAGAGAAACTCGGTAGAATTCGTCGTGTGTTTGTGTCCATTACTACTAGGCGTCTTGAATAGATCATCGGATCTCTTGTGCCATGTGCACTTTGAGAGAGAGAGAAATACCATGTCTACACAGGCTTCTATTCAAAGTTATGTGTCCTCGACTGTGGTTTCCCAGGTCCTTTATCCTCACTTTTCCTATCAAAAATATGTTTCCCAAAATAGTCTAATAACTCGGAGCTAGTTAGTAACTCCAAATTCCCCGAAGACTTCAAGTACTCCAACGTCGCGTTCATCGAAGGAATGATAGCATTCGTCGCTACACCTCTCGAGGCAATCTTCTCCAAGCTTCCAAAGTCGGGTTTAAACTCGTCTACGACCTCTGCTAGTGGAAGAGGTTGTGGTTTTCGGAGTTGGGGTGGAAGATCCCACCAAGGAGAGTGTGGATGTGGCCTAATTGGATATTGCAACCTGCTTTCCAGATTTGGACGATGTTGTGGTAGTTGATGGCCCATTTGTTCTCCTTGTCGGCGACGTCCAGTATTCTTATGCCTTGCACATACGATGCTTGGCAAGTTGTGTAAACTGTTATTCGCAGGTCCTTGGTGAAAACTCCTTTCTCGTTATCGTTGCAGAACTCGAAATTTCAGGAAGGAATGAACCATGGAATGTCTCTTTTATATGCTCTCGTTGTCCTGTAAATACCGACACCTTTCGAAGATGGTGTGCTGCTGATAGACTGGATGCAGAGACGTGAAGTAAAGTAGCTTGGGTGTTTGACCGGATACCAGTTCCCTCTAAACCATCGATATTTTGGACGACCTTGCCTTGAACGTTTGCACGGACATGGTTCCCTATCTTATCCTTCTGCTGGCAGGTGTCTGCACCTATTTTGGCCGGGAATGTGTTGTTCTCGTCTGGTTAGCAAAATATCGAGACAAAGTTCAACTCAACCTACCAGTTCCCCTTCGGATGACCACTTCTCAAAGACCTTGCCTATTGCGTCGTAATACATCCCCTTGTGTTTACTCATGATGGTCCAGGACTCACTTATTATACTCATCCTTGCACTTCAAGACGTGTTAGCCAAGTTTCTAGGAAATGTTCGTACTACAACTCCAGTACTGCACCTGCGTTCAATGAACCATAGCGTAGCTAGGCTCCAAGAGGTACTTTTATCAAGCGGATGGGACTTGCAACCTACCAGGCTCAACTAAATCACGCTGAATATAGCACTGGCAATCCTGTCGCTATATTCGTTTAATGTGAGTTCTTAATATTCCTCCTGATATTCCTCAGGCAGAGAGCTGGTTCTGTGACCTATATTTTCACATGTCCTCCAACCATCTACAAATTTCCCCAGCATTAGCACAATCTTTGCTAAGAATAGGAAATAGATATACGATTTCGTATTAGATGTCAAGTTGCAGCAATTCAATTGCTTCGCAATCCCAACCTAACCGTTGGAAGCGAGATCTACCCCTCCAAACAACTCTAACCTCGGTCTAGCCAACGAATCTACCCCGCCATACCGGGAAATACTATACAAGAATCAAAGCGGGTTCCTGCATCTTCCTCTCGCCACATGATCAAGTACTTAAGCGTTATTCCTCTCATCCGGAAAGAAGCCCCATAATCCTCCAGGTTTCCGTAACAATTGGCTACCCTCTTCGAGTGGAAGCAAGCAGAAGTTTAGCAACTAATAGCAAGCAACCATCGACAAACTCACAAACACCGAACAGCCTCTACTCCAAAAGCAAGAATAACCTATTCGAATCGTACTTCGAAAAGAATATCCAAACCCACCAGAAATGGCGCCACTTACCCCAGACTGGGAGCAACCCTCCCATCCCACCATCCAAAAAGTCATCTACGGCACCAATGCCTCTCAAGAATTCACCTCCAAGTCCCTCTCCACCATCGACCTCCCTCCCTTTGCCTTGTATGCAAAGATATCCTTCCCACCTTGCACCTTCGCGCCAATTGCAACCTACGCCACGGTCCAGTGCGAGAAGGAGAAGCATCTGAATCTCAATAGTGATTTGGTGTACATCAATCACTCCTGTGAACCCAGTGTGGTTAGTCATCCCTTCCATTCCAAACCATCTCCTTGAAGGGTCTGACTAGGAGCAATATTGCAATAGAAATAGATCTTCGAGATGTCCACCCTCAGCATCCTCGCCGGTCCATCCGGCCTCAAAGCAGGGCAAGAATTGTCATTTTTCTACCCGAGCACCGAGTGGAACATGGCACAAGGCTTTGACTGTCTCTGCGGCACGCAGTCATGCAAGGGGTTCATATCCGGGGCAAAAGACATGAAAGACGCCCAGTTGGCGGGAATATACCTCAATGGACATATCCGCGAGTTGATCGAGGAGAGAGACGCCCAGAAAAACGGAAGCGCCAATGGACGCATCAAGAACGGGAAGAAGGAAGATATTGTGGGGGATGAGGTCGATAAGGCGTTGAACGCTTCGATCAAGCAAGCCGAGCTCTCGCTCTCGCTCGGGAAATGGGCTCTGGAGACGTATCGCTCTCAACAAGCCATTGCGTCCGTCAAGAATGGCGTTGGGTCCCGTGAATTGAGCGGAGAAATGGGAGGTGATACTGTACTTCCAACGGCCTCGTATGAGAGCTTGGACGAGGCGTGACCGGTCGAGAGGTGAGTGGTGAGATGGGCGCTGACACTGTTGTTTGAGTCGGCGCTTGATGAGCATAGTCTCTGGCACGGTTGTTCTTCTTTTCGGTCTTTCCGTTTGACACGGTTTTGTTGTTTGTGGATGGGACGGAGCTGGAAGCTCAGCACTCGGTGAATGCTGTGGACTTCAACATCCTGTATCACTCGATGACAACGCAGTCATTACCTAGACAACTGCCTGGAATAAGAAAATTAGGGTCCATTTTGGTTAGACTTAACCTGTGGTTCTTAAATCATATATTACAGTTTTCTAGTGGCACAAGCTATGAAAGACACCTGAACCGATGAACGCCGCCCATTCTACCTTTTACACTCATGTACAGGTATTGCCCCCAGAAAAAAGCAAGCATGCTAAATCAGAAAAACGCTTCTCTATCGCTCATCAAACCATCGGCCCCATCCCTCACTCTTTCCACGCTCGGCTCCTGAGCCCCCGGCGTATTTCTTCTCTTGTTCCGCCCACTGTAGACGTTCGACTCGACTTCTGGCTAGGAACGCTCTTGCGAATCTCCATGCCTCCGTGTCTGCTAGGTTCCATTTCTCAATGGCCCCTCGAAGCTTTTCTTCAGGTTCACTTCTGGCCTTACCGAAATCTATTGCTCTCTTCAGCAGGTCCTTCTCTTTCTTGAATTCTTCTGGGGTCGCGACTGGGCCGTCTCTTGGATCAGATTCCGGTTGGGGTCGGCGTTCTGGTCCGGGAACAGGCGTTTCGGACTTGCCTCTATCAGTAGCGTTTCGAGGAATGGTAAACCCAAAATTCCAATCGAGGTCGTGAGGTAAATCCTTCTCTGGTGTTACCCATAGAGAATGGTACATTTCTTGCGCTCCAGCAACAGCTTCCTTGAATTTAACGACCCGTGGCGCACCAGACACTCCAGTTCCCAAAAGAAGCTTTGTCAACTTGGTGAGCCAAGGATCACGCTCAGACTCTCTTCTAATCCATCTAACATCGATGTCGTCTCGGAAGGCCGACAGAACTGCCATTGTATAAGGATGAGGAACAGTGCCGATCGTGTACAGAGTGGACGTGTTTATATAATTCGGAGGCGTGCTAATGACTAGGGGGGTCGAGGATACACAGGGGTTGCATTTTGGTTTATTCGGAGGACATGAGGCTGGCATCGGTGACTCTGGGCACTGGGCGAGGAAATCTGCAAGTTTGCGAGCTGGCGCAACAGCGGCAGACATGTGTTCGGGAAATGGCTTCAAAACAGCAATTCCATCGGAAAATCTGTTCTGCCAAGTGGTGTGTAGATGAGAGATCATGAGTTTGTTCAAAGCCTGCAGGCCCTTCGCAGGATCATCTTGTATCTCTTTAGCGATCTTTGAATATTTCTCTGTAACCGTCTTATTGTCATAATACGCGATTGAATCGGGCTTCGAATCAACCTCGAAAGTCCTCGACTCTTCATCAACCTCCTTGTCGTTGATTGTGCCAATGAAGTCTGTAGTGGTGTTCATTGCTTGCTTGTTGGCTAGAGATTCCTTCACAGCAGCTGTGATCGCGGCAGAGGATCCGACGAAGATTCCATTGTCCAGACCCGAATATCTTGTTAACTTGACATACTTGCCATTTCGCAAGAATGTCAAAAGCGGGTCCTCCTGTGGCCCCATGGGCAGAGTCATGTAATTGCATAATATGCCGGATCCCATGTTCTCCCACGCAAGCCATCTCGACATGTCGGTCTTCAATTGCTCGTTCAAGTCCTTCATCTGAAGCTCTGTGTAGAGGGGGTTGTTCATGGTTTCTGCAGGGCTTAAAATAATTGGTTTGAATCCTTGAGCCCACCAAGCCCTTCTCCAAGTAAGGAGCAATGCGTTCTGCGCTTCCTTCAGTGCTTCATCCTTGACGGCAGTATGATCGTAGTACGTGTATATCGGCGCACGAGGGAACAGAGGTGGAAGTAGTGATCGATTTTCGTCCAATGTGACTGAAGACGAAAATGGGCTCAGCCAATTCCAATTGCTAAACCACTTCGCTTCACCACTCGTACTGTTCTTCTGCACTGGTGGTGGATGCGCTGCTTGTCTGAACGGGTTAAGAATACTCGGCGAAGGTAGCTTCTTAGGCAGCGCTGGGAGCGATATTCTATGGTCTGTGAATCTGCCCAGGGATGGCGCTGACGGTATCGAACTAGGAAGTGTGAAAACCAATGTGATAACTACAAGCACAGCGATTGTGCTCAACAGGACTGAGATCCTCCGTGGAGGTAGATTGGGGACTGGCTTCCCAAAGAGGCTGCGTTGAACTGGCATCTTGAGTTGGAATCGCTAGTACCAGGATTGTAGGTTATTTTCTATGGCCACATACAGCACATCAAAGAAGACGATTTCGACGTCTCTGTCGCGAAATGGCTCGGCCTCGTACGTATTCGTCGAGTATTCGGCCGCGCCCCTGTTTTTCCAACACGGTCGGTGGTCGTTGAAACCGGGGCGTTAGAAAGGTTGTTAGATTAAAACAAGATCAGAAGGAAGAAATAGAGAAGACAGACGGCGGGATGGTGGTGTCGAGAAGCCGGCATGAGCTCTTGGTCTGTTCTCAATAAATTTGTCTCTCCTATTTGAAGCCTTACGTCAGCATCGATCGTTACTGTATCTTATCGAGTGGCGCGGCTACTCGGTAGTACAACGCACAACTTACAGCATCGTCAGGCGTCTAATTATAGACGCGAACATTCTGCTACTCAATGAAATGATAAAACTAGACGCTATTAAGAGGCATACAGTACAGGAGATCGTTTATGAGCAATGAGATCATCAAAACATCCATCGTTCTAATTAGAAATATGTAGGGTTGGTCGAGCCTAAATTAGGTTAGATCACGTAATTCTAGGAGCCCTTGCAACAGTGGGTGACAGAATTGAGTGTGCTTATGTCAGCCCTACCAAATTAAAATATCGTGATTTTTAGATAATATAAACAACCAAATATAATCAATAACTATGGCACCACCAACGCGTCAAAATCCACTGCGAGCATCTCCAATTGAACGCCTGAACCGTGCGAATGCAACACCACGTCGTCGC